>OMLP01014358.1:25379-38555 GCA_900302685.1 Spondyliosoma cantharus
TTTTTTTTTTTTTTTTCATGAGTGGTTGATGTTCTCATTAATTTTTCATGCATTGATTGCTAATATCTTTAATATAAAACAACTACAATTGCTGAGAAAAATCCATCTCCATGACTCAGGAAGAAAAACAAAGTTTAATTCACGTTATATTCAGTTCCTTCCTCGCTCTCTGACTCTCTCAAAAGTTACAGCGACAGGCGATAAAATGAAACACACCGTTGCCTGGAATGAAATTAAAAAATGTTCTGGGTTTGAACAATGCTGGAAACACTGGGGATAATGTGAGTACACGACCCAACAAAACATAAAACAATGGTATAATTTATTTTTACATTTTAATGCAGAAGTCAATAAAGTTTGTATGATTCTGTTTCTGATTCTGATAATATACAGTCAAGATTTTAGACTGCAGCGTGTAATGTTAATGATTGATTGAAGTATCATTGCCAGTCAGGAAACTGTTTTTTGAAATAAGCTTCAGTCGTGTGCAGGACGTCAGACACTGCTTCTCCCGCTTTCAAAATGTTCTCTTTGAAAAATTAGTAGATTTATAGTATGTGGACCTGCTACACCATGATTTTGTTTCTTTGTTGTACTTATTTTAGTTCAAAAGGATTTCATAGGTTTGAAATAACAGAGATCAAAATGTTGAAATTAACATAAAGCTTCTGGAACAATGTCTCAAATGACTGAAGAACAGAAAGCTCACAACCAACGTCCTTCAAATCAATGTTTTTATATTAACGATCAATAAAATGATCAAATTCTGTTGTAGCTCAGTCTGCAAGGACTTGGCTTGGGGACTGGAGGGTGGACAGGTCAAGACTTGCATAAACCAGTCTATATAGAGGGTTGACTGGTAACTAGAGAGGTGCCAGTTTACCTCCTGAGCACTGCTGAGTTGCCCTTGAGCAGGGCACCAAATCAAAGGTAGCGATGGCATCACCTCTCCATTAATGCATGTGTAAAGGTCCTGTTTGTACATGTGTGTTTGTTTTATAATTAATAATTATTTTATTTATTTATAATTATTTTATAAATAAATAACAACAGAGTGCAACAAATTGAATTTCTCTGTAAATGGATTAAAGTATGTTTTCTTCTCCTCTAGTGCTGAACTCACAGGCAGTTATACGATTCCTCACAGCTCCTCAGACCATTTTAGTGTCTTTCAGGTCAATGTTTTGTGTTTCTGGTCTCAACTTTCCTGTTTTGGTTCATTCTCACAGCCCTCACAGCATTGTTTTTGGCCACAGCCGGCAGCTATTTCCAGCAGAAAAAGCTCAAGTGGAGACAAAACCAGGTCTAAAATTAGAGAGAAGACTGAAGTTATTCTATTCATTTATTCTAAACAACACCGAGGTTTCCAGCTTGATTTGTAGATTTTGGTGTCACGGATTCGAGGTGAGCACTGAGATAAAATGTTTTTCCAAAACAAGTTTTTTCAGTTTTATTCAGATTTCAGAGAATTATGGCACGTCCACTCTAGAACAGCAGTGGTTGGTTGACAAGTGAATTGAGAGAAAAACTATTTTGATGATCACCCAATTGTTTCAGTCATTTTTAAAACAAAAAATGTCAAACATTTGCTGGCTCCAGCTTCTCAAATGTGATGATTTGCTGCCTTTCTCTGTCATTTATGACAATAAATGAGTGTTTGGGTTTTTCTGGGAAATTATGATGAACATTTTCTCACAACTGTTTGACATCTTACAGACTAAACAAATAATTGTTAAATAATCAACATTGATTTATTTATTGATAATGAATAAGTTCTCGTGCTAATCCACTCATTGATTTGTTCAAGGCACAAATGCAAAATGTAAGGGCCTATAGTCATGTGCTGACAATGTTATGTGGTAGTAATAGTTGTGTGTCAATGAAGACATAATAAGTGACAATTATGACTGATGGAAATATGACGGTACAGAAGCTGTGCGATGTGTCATAAAAGGGGTAGACAGATCTAACCTCAAAACAATTTAACCTCAATGCCAAACATAGTTTACCAAAAAAAATACTGCAAATACAAAGATTTAAACAAAGGCAACCAACTAAATAAGACGCAAAGTAACACAATAAGTCACTTTAGATTGACGGATAGACTTTGGGCTGAATTTGACTATTTTTGTTTTAACTCTTTACAAACCTGATGATTTCTTCCTCAATAAGTTTACTGTCTCCTTCGTATGTGCGAACCTGCAGTACACGAACCATATTTTCACCCAAAAAGTAAATCTGATAACGATTGTGGCTTTTGTACAACCACACTGGCTGTGAAGTCCTTTCTGTATTCAGTGAGGCTCCAACTCTCCCCTGGCTTTGAGTGCCAGAGATAATCTAGAATCCTCCTTTTCTTATGTAGAAGAAGCAGAGAGAAATCGTGCCTGAAGATTGCAAATCTGTGAGCTCCAGCTTTACTCCCCCTTTCCCTCTCTCTCTCCCTTGCAGCAGGGAGGAGGGAAATGGGAGGTCACTTTAAGGGAGAACTGGAGGTCGACCTGGTCCAGAAAAATCTGAGAATCTGACCCAGTTGTGTTTTGCGCTCGGACCGCTGTGCAGCCTCACCGGCCAGGATAGTCTCTGGCATTCAAGGTGCCAGCAAAAAGGCTTTCTTCCCCTGCACGTTGAGCTCATCCATTTGTTTGTTATCTCAATCCAGGATTTGGAGAGATACAAAGCTGATTAAACCACAAAAGCATATGGGGAGATAAAGAACACTTAGGTAATGGGTTTAGCCTGCCTGTTTAGCACGCCAAATTCATCCCCTTTTCTCTCGACTCAAAATGCATTTGTTATTCTTTCCTCAGTCTTGATCCAGATGGAAGAAAAGGAACAAGAGAGGGAGGAAGAACAACAAAAAAGAGAGAGAGGAGGAGAAAAAAAAAGGAGAAGAAGAGGCTTTGGTGACAATCCTGTGAGGGAGCCTGGGAAACCAGCTGTATGTGCAGCAGGAAGCGGTGACTGTCTTGCTGCTGCCACTGGCCTGCTGCTTGTCATGAGTTCAGGAGTTGTGGCTTTAATTCTGCTGTCTAGTCAATATGGAACAAGTCAGGGATTGTGTTATTATAAAAGCGAAAGTATCATGTTGAAATGAACCCAAGCTCCTTTACAAACACTAACTTGTTTGTCCATAAAGCAGGTGGACAGGTGTATATACAAAATAATAGGAACACACAACGGTCTAATGCAATCCAATATAAAACACACCAGGGCTGCAATAAATACGACTTGCATGAGGTTGATGAGTGCGGGGAAGGTGTTGATTGAGAATTCCGATAATTTTTTAAGCTGAGTTTAGGTGTTGCTTTTACGGATAACATAATATTATCCAGTGCTCCTGTTATTCTGTATAAAAATAACTCTCCTGTGGCAATATTACCAGACTCAGTTGGATTTTTAAGAAATCACTGGAGTTGATTTCGACAAAAAGGATGAGAGAGAAATATATGCAAAATGTCGAAGAGGATATTAAAGATATGATATGCTATGATATGATAGGATATTTCTTCAAGTTGACAACTTTGCTAACAAAGTCAAACATCAAGCAAGTGCAACAGCACAAAGTGTACAACCTAACAAGCCGGCTAATATTTCAGAGTAGTCCAACAGCAACAAGTCCAGCACGGAGGCTGCCGTTGACGTCTGCAGTCTGAGATAGCTCCTGTCCGACCTCTTGTTCGGTCACTGTCTCTTCTCCTCTTCTTCACTTCCTTCATCAACGTCCTCTTCTGTCTATTCATCTCTTTCATGACAACTACAAGTTGGGGTGAACTAAACATTAATACAGATTTAAGACATCGTCTCCTCTGAGGACATTTCAGGCTGAGTCACATATATAGATTTTCTATCAGCTGTGTTGTTGGTTTGTGATGAAGACTCCCATGATCCCACACTGCTTACGTCCTTTTCTTTGTTTTGAATGAGAGACATCTCAACTGCTTCGGTGCCGGCAGAAATTGCATACTGTAACTTTAACTGTCAGGACCTGTGATCAAACAAAAATGAAATTAATGACACTTCAAATAGTTTCCTTTCACTTCTGCTCAAAAAGGTTATTTTGCACTTATTTGTGTATATTATCTTGTTGATGGTTGACATATTTGCCTAATACAATAAGAAGCCATCCTTCATGTGTTCATTGGGTGGCATGTAAACCAATACAGAGCCATTAAAGCCAGCCTTACTCTCCCCTGGTGAACCTGGCTAAAAGCAATCTCAGGGCTTAGCAGTCACTCCGATAATAACACCTCACAGAGGTCAGTGAGCAATGAGGAGGGCTTGGGGAAAACATATTTACGCTCCTCCTGCTGCTTCCCCCTCATGGAAAGAAGCCATGAGAAAGGTGCTTACTTAGACGAGATAAAGAGCAAGATGAGAGGCAGCGGACTTGGATTAGGGAAGGGAGACGATCACGGCCAGAAAAGGCAGGGAAAAGAGGGGGGTGGTGGAGGACAGCGAGGCCGGGAGACGGTGTCTGGGCTGGTTGGATATGGGGGGAATATTAATCTGGGTTTAGTGTGAGCAGGACCCCACAAACGGCTCAAGCAAACAGAGCTTAGACGAGGCCAAGCCTCGGAGAAAGTCCTAAATCTTCACATTAGCTCCCCGCGTTTCTTCTGCTGAACCCGTAAGCTCTTTTTCTAAAGGACAGCACAAACAAACCACAACCCCCCAATAGTACCTCTTGCCAGTCCTACACTTCCTCCCTCACAAGCAGACACACACACTCTCAAAATCAAGACGGCTTTGAGAGTCGAGATTGCAGGAAATTTATAAATCCAGGGCCTGAGTGGATAGGGAGAGATTAGATGGGTCCCCCTCTTAAAGCGACAGGATGCCTCCCAATTGTGTTGCTCATTCTCCGGTGTGCCCTACTTCTCTGTCAGCGAAGAAAGAGAGAGCAAGGAGAAACACTTTTAGGGTTGGAAGAGCTGGTGTCATGATAACCTCGACAATCCCCGGAGAAACCATAACTAAATGTTGGTTGTTCAGAGAAAGATTTCTATTGGTTAGATTTCCAGTACTCGACCCGTTCATAGATCCTGTTTTCTGTTTTTGTTGCACGTGATCAAATCTCAATGAATTAGATTAATTCCCTGTTAAAGAAACATCTCATAAACTTTACACTGATACTCTTTCATTTGTGAACAAATTATAATGATTGTCTCATTAGAAGAGTAAAATCACAAGGATGTGACAGAGAAGGAGGGATGTGGAGGCTGAAGAGTAACACATCCCAACTGCTTCGGTGCCTAAAGAGGGTATCAGACTGTCCCGTCGGTGGAGAGGGGAGGGGGGCGCTCTGGGAGAGAGGCAGCGAATTGCTGAACCTCATCCCATCACCCGCAGCTTCCTGGCAGGGAGGGAACCAGGAAAAAGTGCCTTCTCACTGAGTTTCATTAACCTGACCACATGTGCCAAAAGCCCCGGTATTAGAGTTAATCAAACTGACACTGACACACTTGCTGCAGTCTTCTGGGTCACCTGGGAAGCTCATCCAGAGGCCTGCTGCTTCTAATGTTGAGGGTGCACACATCAAGTATGCATATGTTTGCCTATGTGCAATCACACACACACACACACACACACACACACACACGCTCAGCAGCTGATACACTCATTGCGACGCTCCTCTGCAACCGTAACTACATGAAATATTATTTCTGCAGTTCCAATTAACTGGGGAGGATGGTTTGATGTGGAGGAAGTGTGTCCAGCGCTGTAAGCCTCATGGCTAAATGTAACGACTGCATGAATGTGATTTAAACATCAAATGGAACCTTGAAGGGGCCTTATATACTATGGGCCTTATTTAGAGTCACACTTTAAATCATTAGAGTTAAGTGAAAATTTAGATCTCCCACACATGGGGTAAAAAATAAATATATTAATTATGTAAAATGCCGTTTGCATCCCAGCACCACCAAAGTGTGGCGAATTGTGTCCATTTATACGCAAGTGCCTCCAAAAAATACATTTTGTCAATTTTATTTGTACAGGCCAACCCTTTGAAGGAAAAAAACAAACTTGAAAACAGTTTAATATACTTAATACAATTTACTTTACTGAGCAGTGTAACTTAAAGTTACCCTGTGGAGGTTTTGACCACCAGGAGCCCAATGAGGTCATGTTTTGGTCTTGTTTTGCACATTGATGGGTACAAGGGTTTCTCTAAAAACTTGATGATCTCTGACTCCAAGTTTTTTAATAATTTGTGTATTTGACCTCATGTCTATGTGTATAGAAAGTGATTCTCTGCCATTTGGGTGGTTATATGAGAGGTTTCTGTCTTTTTTAAAAGTTGGCCTCTAGGTGAAGCTCGATTACTGCTTTGATTGATATTGTAAATATTTCCCATTATTTATGTAGGATGACCAGATCTTGCACATGACCTTCACAGGGGCAACCACAGTTTGTGTCCTGCGTGTTTGCAGGGCTTTGTTTATGGACTTATACTAAGCAAATTTTTTTTGTTGTTGTTTGGAATATTTTCAGTTTTCAGTCGCAGTTTGATTAGGTTTAGGAGAAGATCAGGGTTAGGATTAAAATGTCACATCAACGTTGAATTTTGTTTTCACACGGGACAGGAGCACTTTCTCGTGCAGAACGATGATCACCAGAAAAAAAGAGAGCGTGAATCAGGCACATCACAACACGGATGAAATACCACATTTTTAGGGAGTGCCATGGGTGTGAGGCTCACACTTTTACACTGATCAATACGAACATCTGGTTGACGGAGGAAGAAAGTTCACAAGTGAACATGGACGCAAAACAAAAACAATTTATAATATAAAAAAATCAACTGGCAAGCTATGATTTAAAAGAAAAAAACTTCATCATCTTTTAGTCAACAATCAATATATAGTACGTTAGAATTAATATTCCAAATTGTAGCTCAGTCCAAATGACAAAATCTGCACTCCCCTATTATTTGACCTGACTTGGTCCTCCAATGTAAAAATGAAGAACATTGAATAACAAACAGAAAAAAAAAGAGATCTTGTCAAAAGTGGCTGCCCAACTATATATATTTTTGACAAGCATACAGAAACCAGAATTACTGCATGATTAGCCTAATACTCTGCATACAGGGAAGGCGGCAGTTTAAACTTGACAGTGAGTAAAAATCCATTTCTGTGGACAAGAATTACTAATGGAAAGGAGTAAAATGGGGTTTTAGAAATGTACAGTAGGAGGACTGGTTGTGTTTAAGCTCCCCGCAAAGTCTCCCACTGGCAGCATTATCCGGCCTATGCACCTGTCAGACAACAGAACATGACGAGAAATGTTCCCTCATCAAAAGGAGCCTGGCAAATATTAGACGATCTTCAAAACATTAGAGCTCCATCCCTCCACCTGCGAGCATTTATTCACACGAATCAGAGAAAATTACGCTCTCGTTTTGACTCAGTTACAGTTTTTTCTAAAATACATTTAAGATGTTTTGAATGCAAAGTCTGACAGGTTGCTCTCCGCAGGCTTCGGATGAGGCCCCCGGGGGCATTGCAGAGGGTAACCAGGTGTCCACTGAAGCGCCCACTCACTAGAACAACCTCCATCAAGGCAACGCCCTCAACAGATCAATCTTCCTGTGACACTTCATTTAGACTGCATTAATATGGAATTAGGGCCCATTACGGCTATTGGCAGGACCTGACAGTCCCTCAGCACAGTGATCCTCGTTTCCCAGGAGAGACCGCTGCTGAATAGAGCAGATAAGGCTTTTTCAGGCCCGATACAAAGCTGCAGAAGTCATTAGATTTTTTTTTCTCCCCCTCTTATTCAACCCTCGTCATCAGTATTGCTAATCAAATAAAGGAATGTGTACGTTTTTTTTCCCCCTCTCTGCTTCTGTGTCCTTTTTGGTTCAAAGGAATGAATTAAAGCCTTTTGAAAGGTAGATTTAAACTCTATTCACTTCATAGGTCCAAATTTGCAATACATATAACTCTGCCTTTTGAATGACCACTTAATGATCTAATACCGGGAGTCTCATAGATGCGTAGTGTGCTTCTGACCTGATCTAAACTACTGACTGACACTCTTCATACCTTTTTTTTCCAGAGGTCAATTCCAAGACAAAGTCTCTTTGCATTAAGCTTGTTTTATGTTTGTGTGCTGATACTCGTTTTGTGTTTGACAGCACTTCTTAATGCCGGCATGTGTGAAAAACAGCCATCCACTGCATTTGCAGCCCAATTTTAAGCCCTGAGAATGAGACTTTTTCTTTGCATACAGACACAGGATATCTCGCTCGCACACTCAAAAGCACATATGCATGGTCATGCTTACAAAACCCATGAGACATACACTCAAATGACATTATATGATAGTATAATACAGACAAACAAGGGCAAAATCCTTTAAGGTGACACCATCTGTTTCCATCATTTATTGGAGGATTCTTTCTGCTGCCACCCGAAGCGGTGAATCTGATTTGATACTTGAGCAGGTAACCAGGGTCAGGGTGGAGTCAGTCATGGGGTAGGAGTCAGGTCAGCCTCCCTGTGTCCCCCCGCCCCCACCCTCCACTGTCTCGGCAGAGTTCATGGCGAGGCCCCCCTCACGCATCCCTCACTGACCAGGCGGCTGAGAGGCACACAGATACCCCCTTAAGGAGCTTTGCTCTCTGGAGGAAACTTAATCTCCTTTTTTAACGCCATCCCAAGGCTCCTCGCAGGCCCTGAATAGAGCGGGGGAGGAGCCGGCTGCAGAGTATCTCCGAGCCCACATGGCAGCCCAGCCCAAATCTGAATATCTGAGCCACGGCGGAGCTGAGGAGCTCCAACGCCAGCACAGGAATTAGCCCTCCGACAGGCCACGCTAAATCCCACCGCCTCCTCCCCTCCGCCCCACTTGCTCCTACCTCTTGTACTCTCCTGCAGCGACTCCCCCAATTCACCCACCACCGCACGTGTTTGACGGGCTGTGACAGACAGACGCAGAAAGACAGAAACTGATAGAGGGGAATTTTATGCTCATCTTTATGAAAAAGATACAAAAGAATCTTGCTGCCAGTTCATTAGTTTGAACCTTGAAATAAGTAGTTTGACATTTTGGGAAATGTGCTTTAGTTTCTCTCTTGCAGAGAGTTTGATGTGAAAAAGTGATACCGCTCTGTTAAATGTGGTGATAGAGCAAGGATGATTAGCTTAGCTTAGCATAAATACTGAAGGCAGGAGGACACAACAAGTCAGGGTCAGTCAGTCACAGCTCACGGTCAAGAAATCAGTCAGCAATATGTCGTTTTTTCACCTTGGATTCTGTTCAGATTAAGCAAAATTTAAACAATGATAAAACGTGATTATAAGGGCGTTTTCAAGCTATTATGTTACCTTTGGACAAAGACAGACTCGACATTTAGCCCTGCTTTCAGTCTCTATGCTTAGTTAAGCAAACGATAGGCTACTTGGCATATGATAGGACAAGCCATGTGTCTATCATGGGCTGAATTCAACCATTCAACCATCCAAGGGAGCCCATTGGTAAATTAAACTCTTACCGAGGGCCAATTGAGAAGAAAAAGCTCTTTTCCATTGAGAAAAAACATTAGGTGCCATTCTTTGTTCTTTCAATTACATATACTCTCTAGTTCTGTAATAACTGATGCTATAGTAGCTGCAACGCTAACCTTGGGAGGTGCTGTCATTGTTGGTTTCAAATGAAAAGTCACTTTTCTCGTTGGTCGTCACACCTAAACCGTGCCTGTAGCTGCTTGTATTTCCTCAACAGACACTGATCACTGATTTGTCCACAACTGCATGGCTTGAAGCATGGCAAGGTGATCACATGATCTCACGAATCCAGCTGCCTTGCCCGCTAAACAGTTTGTCGGTTGCAGCTCAAGATATGATACGTATCAATACTCTCGTCAAATACAAGCATTTTCCCCAAAATGTTAAAACCACTGCTTTAAAATCTTTTAATTCATGAATCCGATGAGAATTCTCCCTAGTTCCTGTAAACAAATGACCTATCAGATCTTACTAAGTGGTCATAAGCATCAACTGAGGAAAATCTCCTGATAAAACATGTTGTCTGTCAGCATTTCTTCACCTTGTCAGGCCGACCGTGGAGACACACAGATGACTCCCTGCTTCAAAAAACCCAACTCTCCCACTTTCCCTCTCCCCCTGTCTGCTTCTTTCCCCCCTCTTGACCAAAGGGCAGGAGCAAATATTAACCCTGACAGACTTGTGTGAAAATCTCTGAGCCATTTTATTTGGAAGGAGGTGTGACAGATTACCGAAGAAGGGCGGATTCCTCAGTGGCAAGAGGTAGCGGCTCTCTTTACCCAAACACTTTGGGACCCGTGCTCTGACATGCTCCTTTAGCACCCTGTCAGGAGACTATTCCCAAAGCAAACACAGCCAAGGCTTTCTCTCCACCAGGCGGGCCCTCATAAACTCCCTGAAAAGGACTTAGAGTGCTGAGGAGCCACAAGAAAACAAGATGTGGGGAAACCAAACAGACCTTACAAAGCCCTAGACATGGTGTCTTTAGTTAACTTAACAGGAGTATGGTGTTCACTTGGGGGAGTAAAAGGAAAGGCAAATTTCAGCTCCATTTTATCTCAGCAGGTCCAAACACAGACCGGTGCTGTATTTCATGCTGAAAAGTGTCCAAGTGATACCAAGAAAATCTGAGGAGAACAGCCTGTTAAACCAGTTTACTGTCTGATCTACAATATTCATTTAAAATGTGTTTATTCGCTTTAATTCTCTCGTGGAAAAAGCCTGTACCATGCAATGCTTTAGTCTACACTTTTAATAACAAAAAAATATTTTAACAACGTAAAAGAATATTAAATTAATACTGAACGTCACAGATTTGAAGTAGTTCAGGGAGATGATCTTTGAGTTAAAGCTTTAATTTTGAATACAAAGATAAAGTTAATTAAACAATATAATGCTGAAAGCTATCACTTATTGATCATGGGTGATGAGATGGGAATGCCTATCCAGGCTAAGCGTGGACTTTAGAACAGCAATGTGATTCACACTTGGACCCAGCAGAGTCATTTATGGTCCTGGTGTGAGATTTTGTCATGGCCATGATAATACAGTCCACACACTGGCTTAAGAGAGACAGGAAGTATATGAGGAATTTAAAACGGGGAAAGCTGTTGGACCAAGAGTAACTCTTATATCATATTAAATGAAGTGCTTCTTTCAAGGAGCAGTTTGTAAGATATGGGCAGAATTTTAGCCTTAAAAATTAACTAATATTATCAACATAATGTGAAGAAACAACAGTGTTGACGTCATGTCAAAGATATCTACTGATGTCTACTGATGTCTATGCGTTATTTTCACCCTCTGCTGATGTCCGACTCTCTGTTGCTTCTCTCCACCTCCCCTGTCCCCATCTGCCATGTCTTGCCATCTCTGAAGTCACACTCTTGGCCAGAGCTGCTGTAAATCACCTCTGTACTGTATCCCCTGTTATCAAACTGACCTATGTCGGTCTTAGAGGCTGTGTTTAGTCCCAGGTTGATATCCAGCCGTGTTCAATCTCATGTCAGGCAGCCAAATCCAGTTGAGCTGGGGCCTGTTGCCCGTTGTGATACTCCCTATGAGCAGAGGTTCCAGTCCAGACAACCTCTAGGGCCACTGGCTCCACGGCTAACTGACCCATGAGCAAATAAGCTAACGGTAGCTAGCTATAGCCGAGGATATCGAGAGCAGTAGTTGTCTTTTACTCTGGTGATATGCTGCCCTCTGTGTTTCTGAGGCTGCCGTAGAATTCTGGCATTGATTTATTAATTTTGAAGCCTTAATATTTACTCCAAAAGACGGTTGGTGGTTAAATGAGACCACAGAGGTTGAAAACTTTGTCTGCAGCTTGATTCTAACACAGCCGGTTAGTGTGAATCAGATCAGAAAACCAAAACAGTCACCTGAGAGAGACTAAACTGCTCCATTGAGCCGAGAGGAACTTAAGAGTCCTAACATTGGACAACAATGTTAGCCATTATTTTGTATAAATGTATTGATTGGAGGCACTTTAAATGCACAACATGTTACTTCTGCCTTTAGGGGTCTCTCGGTCAAAACAATTAAAACAACTAGAAGACAATTGTGTGATGATGTCATAGAACAGAGTCGCATCATGGGAGTTGTTGTTCTTATTCTTAAACAAAATCCTTTACTGGTGATCTGATGCGACTCAGGCAGAAATGTTGACAGACGAGGTATTGTTTTAAGTCTTATTCAAGTTATATTTTGCTACATTTGCCGATTTCCTTTTTCACTCACTCACGCATTGAGGGAAAATTGTTGGACACTTTGGGGATAGTGTATATACAACTCAACAAATGCAGAACAAAAATATAGTATTTCTTACACATTTTAATGGAAAAATGTCACATATTATACATTTAGTATCCTGGGCTATCTTTTAATCTGATAAATAAAATGATTGAGTATCAACATGAATTGATGCTGGGATCATCTGGAGAAGAATAGCTGACTTTGCTTCACTGTTTGACTGAAGATGATATCATTCTCAGACAGATATTCCTTTAAGCAGGACTAATGCAATGAAAGAGGTCCTGCAGCCATGGTCAGTCTGAAACATAAATCTTTCACACTTGTTTAACACTTGACCAGAGTCCTGACAGAGCATGTGTGTGTGTTTCTGTGTGTAACCAAGTCATTTTTCCTCTATTAGTCCTGCGTGAGCCTCGGTCTGTGAATGCACAGGGGGACGAACCTCTATTACCTCTGGAGCAAAAAAAAAAACTGGGTCAAATGGTTGAACCAAGAATTAATTTACAGGTGGTGGTATCGAGCATTACAAAAGTTCACCAGGTTGTACAGGCAGGGCGGTGATGAAGGGCGTGAGGGCCAATGTGGCTAAACGGAAACCGAGTTCTTAATTCAAAAAAATGGAGCCTAATGAGTGGATTCCTTTGGGGGGTAAGAGGGGATCACAGTTTCTTCAATTGAAAAAGTGAGCCAGATGGATCATCCATTTATTCATCATCTGTGCAATCGTCTTAATTGGAATTCAATTTAGCTGTGTGTGTGTGTGTGTGTGTGTGTGTGTGTGTGTGTGTGTGTGTGTGTGTGTGTGTGTGTGTGTGTGCTTTGTGAGTGTGTGTGTGTGTGTGTGTGTGTGTGTGTGTGTGTGCTATTGTGACAGTGTGTACGTGCGTGTACAATCACA
>OMLP01014359.1:0-22710 GCA_900302685.1 Spondyliosoma cantharus
CTCTGCTGGCCGGCCCGCCGTCACTCGAGGACCGGGAATCCGCGGCCGCCATAATGTTTGCTGTGTACAAGCGAGGAAGGTAACACACAACCGACCCAAGCCACACGGCACGGGCCCGACCCGAGCTAACGTTAGCCTTGAGTCAGAGGCGACGACAAGTGTCACAGGACCGAGCCCGACTGCTCCGCTGCTGTAGCGCTACCTGAAGAGCACTTCCGTTTCCGGGAAAAACACAGGCGAGGGGCGGGGACAATATAAACCCCACCCCCTAATAGTAATCATAATAATCATAATCATACCAATTATGATTGTCAGTCAGATATGTAATAAACAATTAAAATAAATTAAAGTAAAAAGAGTTATACAAATAACAACAACAACAATAATCATTATTATTTTTAAAACATTTATAGAAAAGTAATGAGATAAAAATGAATTTTATAGGCACAATTTGCATTTTATATATTTTATTTTATAAACTTTAAAACAGGCTATTCAAAAGCACTTCATAAATGCTAGGATTTGTCTTAAAAATGGATGTGTGTCTGTAAGGACTGTTGGACTGACTGCTAAAATTGTGAAAATGCCTTACTTAAAGTACATGTAGTTATTTTATTTATTTTAATGTTAATATTTTTATTTCTTCATTTATTAATGTATATTTTTTTTATGTATTATTGCCTTGCCATTGTGAGTAGGTTTGTATCGTTTTAATGAATGTAAATCAGTAAGTAAGTAAGTAAGTAATGTACATTCCTTTTTTTTCATATTTCATTTTCTTTTTTAACTGTTACAGACCTGGGATTTGTATTTATGGTGTTATGGTTACAGTGTATGGTTACTGTGTATCTGTGAATACTGTGTACAGATTATATATATCATATAGACACACATGTATATATGTATATACATATATATTTCCTTCTATTCTTAAAGTGTTATTTTATTTTATATTATTTATGTATATGTATATTTAACAGTGCTGTGATATGGAACTTCAATTTCCCCCAGGGAACCTCCCAAAGGGATTAATAAAGTCGTGTCTAAGTCTAATATAAGCCTAAGTGATGCTTCCCTCAGAAGGAGCCAACATAATGTTGCTTTAAGCATTTTAAAACAATCAAGCTCCAAAAAATACATAGAGATAAATATTGAAAATCCTATTCAGTATTTTTTAAAATGTATTATTAAATTAAATAGTAAAACTAAATGAGCAGTTGTACCGGCTCTGAAACAGTCGGAACCTTCCTCGTGTTTTTTTTTTGTTTCCGGTCGGAGTCATTAGAAGCACGCACCGCAAGCGTGTTGTGTACGCTAGAAACCCATGCTGAAGTACCTGATGGCGATCATTTGGAAACGTTAATGAGAGACGTCCATTAAAGGAGGAAACTATCAAACCGTAAGAATTCTCTTCAACGGACATATTTAACGTGCGTCACTGACGGTTTCTTTCTGAGAAGTATTCCAAAAACGAGCCTCTCTTCTGACTTCACCTCGCAGCCACCATGGGGCTGAAGCGACAGAAAACAGCCAAGAAGACCATAAGTTTCTACAAATACAACTTCAGCTTCAGGCAGCCATTCCAGATCCTCATCGACGGGACCTTCAGTCAGGCTGCCCTGAAAAACAAGATCCAGATCAAGGAGCAGATGCCCAAATACCTGATGGGAGAGGTGCAGCTGTGCACCACCAGGTGAGTCCGTCTACTTACTGTAACGCAAATATCACAAATTAACATCTAACATGTCATTATATTCACTCCTGTTCATCGTAAGCTGTGCACTGAAAGAACTGGAGACTCTGGGGAAAGAGCTGTATGGATCCAAAATCATCCTGCAGAGGTTTCAGGTCAGGAGGTGTGCACATTTCAAGACCCCCGTCCCCGCTTCAGAGTGCCTGCTGTCCATGCTGGAGGAGACGAACCCGCACCACTACTTCGTAGCTACACAGGTGAATGCAGAGAGGTCAGACACACACATCGACCAGAGGGAAGTGGAATGAGAAACTAAAGATGGGCCAGATATTAACTTGGCATCTACAGCAGACATGCGACCAAACCTACCTTCATAAAGATTATTACAGAAACTATATTAGAGAGGTGTTAAACAACTGGTGGTCCAAATGTTAAAACGTTTCATTTAATTATAATGTGTTGTATGTTAACAGCACCACAAACTACAGGATCCATAACGACCGTACAGTTGAATCAACGCCGCTGTAAATCAGCATTACAACATTGTGACCTTCATAAAGTGAGGATTTATTACAGAGATGTTGTATTACAGTATCCCGAGTTATTATTTCAACTGCAACTGACTATTAGTATTTATACCATCGACTAATTTCTCTTTTAGTTGATACATTTTTGGGTCCATAAAAACTCAATAAATGTTGAAAAATGTCGATCAGAGTTTTCACCAAAGACTTTAGCAAATCCTCAACCATCATGCTAAATAAAAACAGAAAATATTATATTAATTAAAAGTATATTACATTAATAAACTGTGTCTTTCCATTAATTGAAAAATATTCACATTTTGTGTAAGAAATTTAAACTCTAAACTTATTTCGGATTTGAAACAATCTAGACTCTTGCAGTGTGTCGTCTCGATCTAAACATATCTTCACTAGAAAAGGACAGTTGTCTGTCTGCTGTTTCGAAGTTTAAACCATTACAGTTGTTCTCCCCTCCATCCAGAGGAGCTCAGCTTTCGGCTCCACACACGCCACACTGTTAACATTGTTCATTTTTACCATCGTCTCTCTCTTTCTCGCAAAATAAAGTCTCGGTGGGGAAAATGGTCACAATAAATAATACCACTGGCTTAGGCATTAGAAAGACAAAATATAAAACAGCAATTTGAATTTTGTTGTCTCTGAGATCTATCTAAATATCAGGATCAGTATTTAAACTAAATAATTTCTGTCGATTTGCAAATAGAGCAATTTACAGTTTGCACAATGAGTTAAGTCTTACCTCTCATGGATGAAACATGAAAAAACAATGTAGCATTTGTTTATACATATATGTTACCTGGTTGTCACACAGTCACTGACTGATCATAAATTAAGGGGACGAGGAAGGTGGCTGTTCTCTGCGGTTATGTTCACTTGGGGTCCTCGATGGTGCCCGTGCTAAGGTCAGTCATTTTGGGATATTTCACCTTCTTCTGGTCCAGCTCGTTCTGTGCCCACAGCAGTAACTTCAGGAGTTTAGCCAGTTTGGGCGTCGACTCCCTGTTTTCATAGTCCAGCACAGCTTGGTTCACCTCACTCCACACCTGTACATCGAAGTTGGTCAAAATTAGAGAATTGTTTTTCTTGTCCACCCATTTATGAGCGCCATTCACTGCTCTCTGAATGGCTTTATGTGGTCTGACACAAAAGGAAAGAATTCAGTCAACCCGGTTTCATTTGAAGGTTCCTTCATGCGTATCCTGTTTATTGTCAAACAAACTTTTGTGCATTTGCCTGTTGGCTTAAAATCTGGTATAAAAGCTGTCAAGTGAGGTGATTTTTTTTGCATTTATTTAAAAAGCTAAGTGTACTATTAGATCCATTTGCTTTTTGGGAACTGTTCAGGAAGCGATTATATAATAAACAAGTATTATCAGCAATTTGTGTATAATTTGGTAAACATGGTGACATGTATGCTTCTCAGTAGTTGAGCGTAAAGTTTTTTTCCCTGATCAGAAAGTAACATGCAACTGAAACAGCAGAGTGCTCTGGTTGTATCCTCCTCTGTGTGATCCCACAATAATAGCCTGTAAAAAACTTGTTGAACAAAATTCAACAAGAATTCTTTTCTGACATGACTGTGTTTGTAATTACAGTAATTACGGTAATTACATGTAGAATATAGTTAATCTGGGGACCTGATGTGATTTAGAAATGACCTCTTTGTTTGTGTTTCATGTAGTGCATTCACACTGGATAAACTTGTTTCACTGACATCACCTTTTGATTATGACGTTAATGCTCTGTGTCACTTCAACTTTCAAAAGCAAAGCATCTGTCCTTTAACAGCCACTATATTGATATAGTGCAGAGTTAATTTCCCCACTTTCTGCTTGAGTTACAAACAAAATACACATATTGCAGCTCATTTAGATTAAGCTACACACTGGCTGTGGATGCACTTGACTATGACAACTTTTTATTGCTCCTAACCTTCTTTAACAACAACATGTGAAAAGTCAATGATCTCACAGCACAGCTGTTGACTGCTGTTGAACATATCAGGAGAACCAATCAAATTTCTTATGCTTTCAGTTGTTGGACAACAGAAAAAAAAAAATATGACCGACAATCATAGAGGTGCCAATTTGCACAGGACTAAGACAGACGTCCTCTACAATTATTATTGTATATTGTATTATACTATCTTTGATCTTTTATGCTTCTACACACATGTAGAAAGTAGACAGATTAACTGTAAACTACGGTTATAATTTGGCTTCTGAGGAAGAGATGCTTCACTTTTGAAAGTTGTTTAACGGAGCCTTGACATCACATCCAGGAGATTATGTCAGTAAATACAAGATACAGCTTCCACTTATCTTGTGTGAATGCACACACAAGCACGACCATGGGGCTAATAATAATACTTATAATAATCTGATATTTCTTCATGAACTCTTTGTGACAAAAGGGAACATAAATATAAACATAAGAAGGGTGACACGACTTGACTCCGCAACTAGATTTTCCCACTGGGTCCATGTAACATTGAGCAGTCTATGGATCAGAAATAAAAAGAACGGGAGCTCTGATACAAAAACCGAAGTAAAAATATGAATTTGCACTATAACATGACAGGGATTACGAAGATGTGGAAGCACCCAAAAATTGCTGCCCATATTTGCATTTTTTCTGCAAATCCAATAATGAGCAGAAACAGTGAATTGTAAACAAATATCTGAGTAAGAACTCATAAAAACAAACAAACCTTTTGCCGCTGCATCATGTTGAGCAGGTCTCCAAAGGGTGACTCTTCTGGGTTGTCAAAGGCCAGAAGGGCTAATGTTCTCTCCATCTCTGTCAGACACTCGCGGCTTTCCTCTCCCTGCTCAGCCAGCTGCGTCTGGGCAAACTCCAGCGCTGACTCAGTCTCCCTTAGCCTGATTAACTCAATCAAATGTTGCTGCTGCAAGAGTGGAAATGAAGCACAGGCAGTGAATGTTTAAGTTAAAGCTGTATCTAATGTCAAAATATTTACCTATTTAACAAGAAAAAATATTCATTATGTTCAGTGACGGCATTGGCCTGGGTTCTTACCCACAGGGGATGAACGGATCTTAAATGTTCTAAATACACTTCAGTACTTTTGCTGTGCCTCAAGCTCGCTTAAGCGAAGCCATAAAATGCATAATTTGGTACCAACTAATTTCCATTTGCCAAAGATACATACTAAAAGAAGAACTACTGATGTTGTCACAAAGCTCTGCGCGCATGTACCTGCAGATGAAAATACAAGTATCGATTGGTGTCCAGCAGCTCTGGGTGTAAGCTGTTGATGAGTGCAATAGCTTCCTGTATCTGTCCCTTCAGGATCATCTCTCTAATTTTTATCCTTTCATCCAAAGAGTCCAGGTCCACACTTGGCTCGATCCCAGACTCCATCCGAAACTTCTCTGCAGCCTCTTTGAAACCCTCTTGAAAACAGATGACAAACAGACACAGACAAACAGGCAAAGAAGTTAAAGACATTAATGAATTACTTCTTTTTTTACGTGTGCAATCTGCACATTCAGCTCACAGTAACTGCCTTCCAGCTACATGCCTCACCTGTCACCAGGTAATTCATAATGAGCCGATTCATGTCCGCCCTCTGTATGTGAACATTGTTTAATTTGTCCATCCACTCTTCTTTTGTGATGTCTTCTGGCTTTTCAGCATAACTCATCATTGGGATCCTGGAAAGAGGGAAAGCCATTGGAAAAGCAGCCAAACGTGAGCAAGACTGACACAGCTTGGTCACAGTTTGTACCTACATGAACAGTAACGTTGCCTCCGTGCAGAGATAGATATTGAGGACTGAGCACAAACATGGACGATACACACTAATGGCAAAATGACAAATTAATACCAAAACAAGAGACCCGATATTTCTGCGCGTAAATAACGTCTGGGAGCTTGCTAGCGCCACTAAAAATTGATTTTTGAAATTCTCCGAGGCTTCCAAAACAAACCCATTTCCTCCTGGGCAACAGCCCTGGCTAGTTAGCAGACTGTGTGCGTTTACACAACTTACCGTGCAAACACAAGGTCCGGCGATTATCCTTTCTCTGCAGGCGTGAGAAGACAACAACCAAACAGCAGTGCGCGGTCCTGACAGTGCTTTAAGAAGAATAAAAACTGTAAACTGCGGCTACACAGTCAAGCTTTTCGCGGCTAGCTAACTAACCAAGCTAATGTGATAACCTCGCGATAGGAACGTCAGTCCTGCGAGCTCTGCGATTGGTGGGGGCAGTGACGTCACGGTTGCCGAGGAACAGTTACAGTCGGTGCAGCGAATCGTCTAAATCTGATCTGCTGCGAGTACGTGATGTTTGTCTGTTTATCTATCCTGACGGCTTCATCTCTCTTTTAAGTAAAAAAAAAAGAGAAACATCAGTAACACAGATGCTTCCATACAATGTCTGAGGGTTCATTGAATGGTTTCATGGTGTGATTTATGCCGTGGCCCAGTCACGACCTCGACCTGATCTCAGCTGAACTCCTTATTACCCACTCAGGCAAATTGGGCAACTGCCCCAAGCCTGAGATCCCGAGGGACCCCACATAAAAACCCAGGTTTAGGCTTACTGCATGTCATTTTCTTGGTTTTGGGGGGACATAATGGCCCACTTGTGTTTGTAAGGAAAGATGCAACACAATACAATCTATTAACCAGTGATAGAAACTAGTAAGAATGATGCTGATGCTGTTATCTTGCACTAAAAAAATAATTTGCTATAAAAGTGACTTTAGAGGGTCCTGAGACCCAAATGCGCTGTTGCTCCTTTACTCGTATACGGTGGAATAGCAAGATCCTAGGAATTATATTTGCATTGGATGATTCTGAACGTCATGGTTTATGTCCAGTGCCATCGCAGAAAGTGTGCCCTTTCTGCACAGGCAGAGAGGAGGGTTATGGTGGGTGGGTGTGTAAAAGACAGGAGTTTGCATCCTATCACAGACCCGCGGCTAATCATCACTACGATTAGTTTCTTAAACCTAATTTCAGTTTTCATACACAGATTTAGTAGAATAGAAGAATTTAAAAGTGTTGGAGTTAAAATGGTTGTCAGTTGAGCACTAGCTGGGTTGTCTAAATCAACCTTCATATCTGCTGACAGTTTTGACGTTCTCTGTGTTCATTAGCCTACATTAGTTTGTTCTAATTTGATTGAATAGTCTACATTATCTTGGACAATGAACCACATGAGCACAAACTATCAAGATGACTAAAGAATTCAAACTAAATTCTGACACAAGACCCTCAAAAATAGTAATGTCGCTGAATATTTACATGTAAATGTGCAACCATCTAGTTCTAACACAAGACTTAATGCAAAGTGTCACATTTATTGCAATGTTAAGTCTGATTAGATTAATTTAATTCAGTTTCATACACACCCTATGTGTTTATTTAATTGGCTGTTACATATAAAGCTAGGTAGAAACCTCCACACACATAATGTGTTTTTTTAAGTGTTACTTATTCAAGTTTTATACATAAAATAATTTGGATTATCCAGGCACGACACCCGAGTTGGTTGACTGTCCCACTAACAGAGAGTCGGTCAGATGAAAGATTAGAGCCACAGACGAATTGTCATGGTTCAAATCAAAGGAGCATTACTTTTAGACTTACTTTTGCTTCAAGCTCAATGTGAGATTAGTTTCTATGGAAATACAAGACACAGACAGACCCTATGTTTTCCTTCTAGTGTCAATAACTGTAGCTTGGATACCTTCCACATCTCAAAACTGCACTTCATCTGATAGACAAAATTTGAGTGGTAAAGTAATGTGGGTCCTTCTAATACTGGTTTCTATCTTGTGTAGAAGGACTTTGATAATCCGATAGGTCTTTCAAATAATAGAGATTTTGTACCGGGGCACCTAATGGACATCAGCCATCGTATAGTCGTATCGTAATACGCTACATCTGTGCTTTTCCTTTCCTTCCTGCGTGTCATGGTTTTAATGTTTTCACCTTTTATTGGTCCAACACATTCCTTAATCAGTCTTTGGATGTCTGCAAACACTACGCATCGTTTGTCCTTCTTTAAATCAATGATGAACACACTGCATGTTTTTGTCAGTGACGTAAAAATCGATTAAGTTGATGTTACACTAACAAAAAATTATATTTACACAAATTCAAATATTTTGCATTATTATTTAAATATTATCGAGCTTGTTCTGGAGATTGTTTTACCATTTGTCAGGGCCAAGACAGCTGTTTCTAGTCTTTACGCAATAATGGACAAATCACAGAAACTGATAAAGCCTGTCATCATCTGCAACAGAAAGCGACTAGAATATTGCCCAAAATGTGTAACTTTTGCTTCAAGTCTATTAAAGTCATGCCACCGAAATGTAGTCTCTTTGTAGCATAGTAATAGCCTTTTACTTCGAATACTTCGAAACACTTGTGTTTGACTCAGAGTTTATTTTTCGGCGACGTTCCACAATCCTGTAGGCTTTTTGACGAGGGGACCATGGCTATGCTAATTTACAGGTTAATATGAGGCTTAAGATGTATGTAAACAAGAGGAAACACCTAGCCTGCCTCTGTCAAACTTGTTTCTCTAAAACTAAATACTTAAAACATTATATTTTATTTGCTTAATCCGTATAAAATAATCATTTGTCTGTATTTGACGGCAGTGATACTCTCTGGGCCAGACTAGCTGCTCACTTCCTGGATCTAATTTGGTTGCCTGGCAACTGCTCAGGGTCCGGAAATATGCTAGCTCGACACAAGCTAATTGTAAAACTGCAAACGGTCGATTTTACACCGACAAAAATACATTTTTACACTAGTTGAAATGTTGTTGATCATTATTATAATATCAGGAAGCGTGTGCTGTAGATTTTGTTAAGCAAGCTGTTTGCAGTCGTTATGTTTTAATGGAAATGTAATCTGCAACAGAAAGCGACTAGCGTATTTCCGAAAATGTGTAAGTTTTTGCTTCTGGTCTATTCAATCAGTGTTAAGTGGTCTTAAATAATTCCCACTCGAATTAACGTTAGCGACTGTGTTTGTCCACTATAAGCAGATTTGGGCTCTCCTCCGTGCTGCTCCTCGGTGCTGTAGCTGCACTTTGCATCCAGCATCCTCTCCATCATCCCGGCGCTCCCGTGCACGCGCACGTCGGGTCGCCATGGGGTGTTCTGGGGGCGGAGCCAACGTACTGCTGCAGCTGTCCATGGTTGCGTAGTGAGAACCAGATAGGTCCGGGTACGTGCGAGATGCAGCCATAGTCGCGCTACTCTGTCTAAAATCATAACCTGCTGGGATCGCTAGTGTTGCAGCGCATCAGAGTCAACTGAAAGGTGAGGCAGAATCGTGCATTTCGTCCATTTCTTTTTTCTCGAGACGCTGCCCCTTGCCCTTGAAAATTACTGCTGACGATCCATCCCCCCCCCTCTTGCATCAAGAACAGGCCAGGAAGCAAACCAACATGGATGCTGTGCGCTATAGCACTGCTGCTGATGATGCTTGCAGGAGAGATTATGCTCCTAGCATCGTATTCACAGACTTTAATCCTTCTTATAGACAATTGACATCGGGATGCGATTCGTATCAAAGGGGAATTTGACACCCACATGACATAAGAGGTGTTTTTTGGGTAAAAAAACGTTGAAAAAGGCTACGCAAGGGCTTTAAATAGACCACTGCCTATTCATTTGTGTCAAGATGACACCCATCTGGAAGCAGCTACATTTTCAGGCATGGCTTTTATTCTTTCTTTACTTGCAGCACGACTCTGATAAATATTTTTTCTCCCGCAGCCTGGCCGGCTGTGTGGATGTCATTTACTGATTTACTTCCAGCGGCAGAGGCAGTCAGTGGTCCTCCCAAGATGTCACAGTTTAGGTATCATCATGTAGAAATGTTGCCGGGCGACTGACATCATCGGTGCAATTACAGTGAAAACGTGTGAAAATTGGAATGAGTGCAGGAAAATGGAATAAAGCCAGTATGTTGCAAACAGAGGTGGACCTTTCCTCACATCGCTTGTGCAGGACAGTTGTATTTAATGAGACGGAGCAGCTGTTGCCTGCAGTCAGGTGGATTCAATCACACAGGCCTCACTTTATATGAAGGCCGGATGCATGTCATGATAAACAGGCTTTCTTAACAAACAGGCCTCGCTTATGAAGCAGTGCGTTTCGTTTCCTGTTTCTGTTCCCAGCTTGTGGACGTGAGGCATCATGGCAGAGCACCAGAGGCAACGCTCTCTGTCCACCGCTGGTGAGTCCCTCTACCACGTGTTGGGAGTTGAAAAGGTGGCCACAGGTGATGACATCAAGAGATCTTACAGGTGAGGCATCCCTCCTCGACTTGGCCTTCCTCGCGAAACGGAAATGTGCGCTGTGACTCTTTTTGTTTCATCGTCTTTTTGCCAACTTTCTACACAGGAAACTGGCATTGAAGTTCCACCCTGACAAGAATCCTGACAATCCAGAGGCAGCAGATAAGTTCAAGGAGATAAACAACGCCCACGCAATTCTGAATGACCCCACAAAGCGTAATATTTATGACAAATATGGTTCTCTGGGACTATATGTGGCCGAGCAGTTCGGAGAGGAGAATGTCAACACTTACTTTGTCCTTTCAAGCTGGTGGGCAAAGGTAAGACTGAGGAAAGGCTTTGGTCAAATTTGTGATTTCATTTTTCAGCTCATTGTTTGCTCACACATTGACTCTTCGCTTCCTCCCGTGACTCTGCTTGCCTGCAGGCTCTCTTTGTATTCTGCGGCCTTGCCACCGGCTGCTACTTCTGCTGCTGCCTGTGCTGCTGCTGTAACTGCTGCTGTGGAAAATGTAAACCACGGCCTCGGGAGGGACAGGACCAGGAATTCTATGTGTCCCCCGAGGACCTGGAGGCTCAGCTGCAGTCTGACGAGAGAGGTGAGACTGAATCACCTGCGTCGCCACTCCCACTTTGAATTGGTCAGAGGGGTTATTAACAGGAGGGGGCTCAATGCAAAGGTGCGTTCTGATCGCCTGGTGATTCCCTGCTAAGTGGACTACACAGGGTATTTAGCCATGTTAAGTAAGATAGTCAACCGTAGGTAGCAGAAAATGCTCAGTTCCAAGGTGCTAACTGTGTAGGGAAGGAACTGATCAACTGTCCATCACTTGACGAGCAAAATTACCCATCAGTCACTGACTCACAATGGAGCTCACAAAGGAGCTTACGTATGCCGCTGCAACTAATGTTATCATTATTCATTTGACCATTTAAAGCTGCAATATGTCAAATTTCAAAAAATAACTTAATGTTATCAGCAGAATGTGAAGACATAATAGTTTTGATATTGTGCTGTCTCTGTATTATGATGCCGAGTTATCTAATGAAGTAAGCATGCTAACCAGCTAGCCTCAGCCCGTCCTGGTCCAAAGTGTCTCTGCAAGCGGTGTAAACACCAACGCTCAACCGTCGCTGTGAGCTGCCAGTCAACGCCGCTAGCTGCACGGCTATCTGAGCTTACCGAGGCTGTTAGATTAAATCTGGACACAGTGTTGGAGGCGGAGCCCCATTCATTCCTATAAAAGCTGTACAGTGCCGCTTTAAAAAGACTAAAAAATTTGACTTCACGGTTATGAATATACCCGGATCTCCTGTGTTGTGCAGCCCGTGGAGCGTGTGCACTAGAGCCTTCCGCCGGCTGAGCTGGCTACCTTCAGTTTTGGCGCCCAGCTAACTCGAATGGTGTAGCCAATAGCTAATGGCAGTTAAAGTTAGCAGCCATTAGTGTTTGATCTGGTGATATGCTGCCCCCTATTTATAGTGAGTTTGACTTCTGAATATGGCCAATTCATACATATTGCACCTTTAAGTAGTTTAGTATTCATCATTCATTTATGCATATATATTCATTTTTACATTTCTCGAATATTTCTTGGGAAACGAGCTGTTGTAGACCTTTTAACTATTCTGACATTTTTGCGCGTTTATTCTCAGAAGTAGTGACGATGGTGACAACAGCTATGGTTCACTTGACCCGTCATTAATTAAACTGCCACAGAGAGGCTTATGGGACAGTAGAGTAGTCGATGGGAAGAGACAAATACACTTGAATTGTTAATTGTGCCACGAATCACAGATATGTGGAGGAATTGTGTTGAATTTCCTAAACAGACTTTCCTTGAGCAGGAAGCAGGGAGTGCAGTTCGCAGAATGCAGCTACTGAAAATGTTTCTGTTTCAGAGGCTGGGGGTGACCCTATAATGCTGCAACCATCAGCCACAGAGACGACCCAGTTGACATCAGATGGGCACCACTCCTATCACACCGACACCGGCTTCAACTAACCCCTCCATCCCCGTCAATCCTGGCCTGCGGTCCTGCCTGCTTCCCTGCTCCACCTCGATGAGATGAACGAAAAAGAGCGATCCATCTTTTCACTTCAGAAAGGGAGCCATGCGGAGGAGAGGGACTAGTAAGCATGGCCCGTGAAAGGAACTAATGAAGTCACACCCCTTCAACCCCTCCCCGATTGGTCCACAACGTAGTTCCTAAGACAAGAGAAACATTAAGTTGTTTCCTTGTCGTTTCTTTCTTTTTGTATTTCTTGGCCTTTAACCACACAGGTCGCCTACCCCACTTCCCCTTTCCCACATCTTGCATCATGGTGTAGCATGCACTGTTTATAAAACATGGTCTCCAGATTTTCTTTTATCGTTAGCAACATTGTTACTTTGCAAGACTCATAATGTAGGTGCATACATATGTGCAATATGTTCAAGCAGTACAGTTCACACGGAGGAGGAGGATTAGGGGGTTTTGTGCTAAAAGAAAAAGGAGAGCCATGGCTCAGGGAGGTGCTGGTTAGAGAGATTTGTTTGTTTGCCGTCATTAAACCTTCAAGAACAGAGCTGTCATATATTAGTGCAGTTTTTACTTCTGATTTGCAGTCAGCACTGTTTTAGTTGAAGATGCCACCTGCCATCGTCAGATCCACGGTACATCTTTGGCACTGTGTTTGTCTTTAGTGTGCCCCCCCCCCGCGAGTGTTTTTAATGTGAATCATGAGGTTTGTAAAGGCACAGAGCTTTATTTGCAGACATGATTTCATTTCATGAATGCCTGCCGGCGTCACATTTCTACTTTAGTAATTAATTAGTATTGGCTTTTCTCTTCTCTGCCTCAGCTTTAGTTCAGCTCATTCTTGCAGGATAGAGCCTACGCTCCTGTCGGTCCTGCAGCACTGAACAGTCGTCATGACAGTCGTTTTTTTTTTATGTAACGTTCGTGTTGGTTCATAATATCTTCTATCTTTAATGTTGATATGCTGTTCTCAGATAAACCTAAGAAGAATTTTTTTGTTTCGTTTTATTTTGTTCCTGTTGCTTTTTCGATCAGCTGTTACATTTGATTTATCAGATTTGTTGACGTTGGATCTCTTTGTCTAAAGTTTGTAGGGCCGAGTATCGAATTGATACTTTTATGGCACTGACCATGTTGCCTCGATACTATCGAATATTGACAAATGTCTTGTCATTCGTTACCAAATTTCAATACCTAAGGAGTTAATAGCACCAGCGTCAGTGAGCCAATAAGCATGCAGCATGCTTGTGGTGCCAAGAGGTAATAGTGCCGGTGATTGGCTGTCTCGAGGCATGCAGGAAAACACAGGGTCACACCCAGAGACGGGGCTCACTACTGGTATGTCTAATGGAATCTTTTGTTAAGACAGATTTCATGAAATTGAAATCGAAAAAAGAATCTTTCAGGAACCGTTATCAAATTCAGAGTATCAGTATCGAGAATTTTATCGATACCCAGCCCTAAAAGTTTGGCAAAGCATCTCCGATATTAATGATATCATGAGTTTCTGCCGTCTTGTCCTTTATTATTTGTTTGTTTATAACAAAAAGCCAAACGTTTTTATTTCAGAGATGTCATAGAGACCAAAAGATTTTGATTTCATCCAGTTACTGCAAGTATTTTTGTTAATTTATTGATATTGAGCTATAAGAAGCCTCGGAGCTGCAGGTAATCCAGCCGGCTCTGCTCAGAGGGTGACATGTTTTTCACTGTGAGCTGTCTTGAATATGTTAAGTAATTAATGTTATGTGGAAAAAAACATGTCACACTCTTTATAGCTGGGAAATAAAGCTGACTACAGAGCATAAATATAATATTTTATTATATTATAATTATAATTATTAAATATGATATTTTAGGTGGTGAGGTGTATGATTTTCATCATGTTTTTAGTCCTCGTGTTTTGAACTAAAGTCTGATGACATTTTGTCCGATGCTGTGATCGTTTATCATTATTGACTTTTTTGAATCCATGTAGAATAAGAAGCTCGTGAGGCATATCATCCGTGAGCCAGCGCTACAGGCAGCTCCAAGTTAAATGACTCTGTAGATTTTTTCATACGACTGAATTTGCATATATTGCCACACGTTTGCAAATTGCCATAAATTGCCATGAACATCTTTGCCACTTTGTCAGTTTCATAACTGCTAATAATGTGTTTCAATGGTTTACAATTGGTGAGCTCCTGTTGCCCACCCTCTGCTATTAATGGTATGGATGTTGACCTCTGTGGCCCTTGTATGATGTTTCCTGTAACCCTTGATGAAACATAGATGTTCCTGTCATGGCTTTTTCATTGAGATTCTGAAAAAAGCTACTGTAAATGTTCTCAGTTGAATGCACTGTGTGTTTAAAAAAAACTATAATGGATCAATGATCAGGAAATGACTCCTTAAAAAGACAACATAGTATATAGTGTAACTATAGTGAAATGGTTATATGATGCATTTTTGAACTTTTATTTATTTCATACTTTGTCATGTTTCAAATGATGATTGGCTATAATTTTAACTGGTATGATGTTGTATTGTAACCATTAAATTTAGCAAGGAATGGTTTAATGGTTAAGGTTGCTTGTACATACACTCGGCCTATATAAAGTATAAACCTTAACGTTTATGTTGTAGCATGGTAATTGTGTGTCTGGAAGAAAACAAGTGGATCATTGATCTGATTTGCTGTTGTTGAATAAATGTTCCTGAACATTGTGTCCTTATCAGATTCTTTCACATGAGCATAATGAAACATGTAACACACAAAACTGCTACAGCCGGGATCAGGTTTGAATGTGACTGACCGACTGGATTGGTGAAGGCTAGAGTGACTTGTGTTTACACAAAAACACATGCAAGACAAACCAATGTTGTAATCAATTATAACTGATGTTTTTTTTTTTTGGTAGAATGTAGCTGCTCCTATTAAAACCTCTAAAAACTCTTTCACAAGTTCTGCCACAAGAAATCTACTTAAGTAAAAGTATCTCACAATAATCAGAAAAATGAACTTGTATGTCCAATTTGACTTTTTACTTGCATTAAAAGAAATGGTTGGTTTTAAGAGAAAACATCATAAGATTATACCTTCTGACTGTATAATGTTATGTTATTTATCCTTAGATTAATATCTCTGGCTCTGACTCATGCTAACCACCACAGAGAGATAAAAGCTGCAACATCATTGTTCACGTGCTTCCAGAGGAGTCTCATCACTCTGCAGTGTTGCGACTTGTTTTGCCAGCAGATGGAGACAAGTCTTTCATTTTACCAACTTATTGTTGGCTGCTAAATATAGATGAGAGTCTAAAGACATTAAACAAAAATAAACATATTAAATTTTACAGTGACAGGAGCCATTCGGTCTGTATATGAACGGTGTTGTGAGTCTAACCCTCATGCTGTGTTTAACAGCAGAGAAAACGCCTTAAATGTTGTTTTTTCAACTTGAAATGTTATGACTCTCTCAGATTGCCTTGTTGGTTTATTTGGTTCACGTTTGACTATGAAGGAAGTGCCTTCAGTAAATTGCAATCAAAACTACGTTCTGCGCACTCGTGACACTTTCTTGGGCTACACAAGTACTATTTCTTGATAAATAAATATTGTTTACCACCTTTGCAATACCTTAAGAAATAATAATAATAATAATAAAAATCTTCCTGAGTAAAGAAAACATATATGACAGCTGTGTTGAAATAAAAACGAGTGGTGTCCACTGAATGAATGCAGAAAGTCTTTCTGCACTCTAAAAAGGGGAAATTCAATTGTGATATTCACACAGTTTCTGATGAATGACAGGTTGTTTCTTTGTGCAAAATAGATTTGACATTTAAAATGAAATGAAATTGCTTTATTTTAGATCTTCAGTGAGGGTGGGTCATGGTTGACCCGGAGGACAAGGAGTGTATACAGAATGTGAAGACAACAGGAGGGTTAACTTGGGAATTTAATTATGATTAATCTGAGATTCTGAATCAGGGACAGGAAAGGAGCATTTTTACACTGTGGTATTACTAATTTTACTGAAGCAGAGGATCTAATTACTTCTTCCACTACTGATTATTTGGGAACTATTTTGGTCTGCTTTGGATGTCTCGCGATTAGATTCAGGAACAAAAATGCCAACCACTGGGTCAGCAATGTTTTATCTGGAAGAAAATGTAATACTGTTATCCATGACGCATATATAGCCTGATTAAAATGTGTTGTCCTGTATTCCTCAGATAGAAATCTATGTATGTTAAGATTATTGCTTTGTATAGTAGTTGTGTTGTTTTTTTCAGGACAAACTTTTGTAATGAATTTGTGATAGAATGATTGACGTGTGTGTCGATGTGGAAATACTACTGAAAATCTATACTCAAGTACATTACTTACTCAATTACAAGTAAAACTCAAACTCAGTATTAGTTGGTGGTGTTGAATGCATTATAAATAGCAAGCACAGATGACATGGTGTAATAAGGAAAAGTAAAATTACAGACTTAATACTCATAAAAGTACAAATACCTAAAAAATGACATGATTACAAAAACATAAGTAGTAGTAGTAGATAGTAGGAAGTCATGTGTTGCTCCCAAAAAAATACTGCATGCTTATACAAACAGTCCACCAATTATTGGATCCAGTATTCTGCATTTTTATGATTATCAGAATGTTGTCTTATTAAAGTGTTCGTCTGATGGCCGATAAATTAAAGTGAAATAAACATACAACCAACCAAACAAACAAACAAACAAACAAACAGAAACTACAGGTATCAAATAGATGTAGATGTACTTGAATGACGTAATCTAGTTACATTCCATCACTGATTACTGGCTAAGATGGAGGGAAAGCTAGACGTAAACAAATTAATTATAATTTGATCCTCTGTGTGTGTGTGTGTGTGTGTGTGTGTGAGTGAGTGACATGCTCCTGCCTCCTGTGTGTCTCTCGCGCGCTGATTGGACGGACACAGAGGGCTCAAACTAAATTAGTGAAAACACTCCGAGGTGAGAGTGGCAGCAATGAACCGACCAGGTAAGACTTTTCTCACAATGTCTGTACAGAGCACCTTACTATGAATTTTTTACAAGTGGCTTGGTTAGTTTTTGCCGCCACATAACGCGTTTAAAGTGTGTTTATGCTGCCGTCGACGCCGGCTAACGTTAGCTCCGTGTGCAACAAGTAGCTGCTAGCTGTTAGCTGTTAGCCTGTTAGCTTCAGTTAGCCTGTCAGACAGAGTGAAGTTCAGCACTGAGGACAGCTCCTAGCTCCTGTGTGTATTTACTTTGTTATGTAAGATATACAACTGATCTATCTGTCTATGATATATATATTTGTCCTATAACTATTCTGATGGTTTTAGAGGAACTACTTCATACATCATTGCAAATTCTGTAAACATATCAAATCATCTCTCTGTCTGTCTGTCTGTCTGTCTGCTTCCTCAGCAGGTTTTGGTGGACCTTCCTCATCCATGAGCTTCTCCACAAGGACAACAGAAAATGGATGTTCGCCCTCAGATCTAACCGAGGAAGACGTAGACCATCTACGGGTTGAGCTTTCAAAGGTGGTGCAGCTTTTGTGGGCGATTGAGCACAGTACTGTAAAGAGCCGAAAAATATATTAACATGTTTCACGGTGTCTGCTTACTGGTGTCTCTTTTTGTTTGTATTTGTCTGCGGTATAGATGGAGGATGAAATCGAGACTCTGCGACAGGTGCTTATTGTCAAAGAAAAATATGCAGCAGACATCAGGAGGCAGCTGGGCTTGAGCCCCCTCAGCAACCTCAAACAGAACCTGTCCAAAGGCTGGCATGACGTCCAGACCTCAGCCCCGTAAGTTGCGTGTTTAAAGCTTTCTATGTGAGATTGTCATTGTTACTTTAAATAGCAGTAAGCAGTAAAAACTCCACTACGCGCCCCTGTAGTCTTACCTAGTTTAAGACACTCCCCCTTCTCAGCTGGCAAAACATTTGCCACACATTGACAGCGTGTGACATGGTTACATAACCGCGGAACGCACGCTAATGACTCATGACTGTCGTGGTCCTAAGTCGATGTAATAATCTGCCAACTAGTGCATCGTGTGCTCTTGTTTCAGGTATCTGTCAGCCTCTGCCACTTTGGATGACATCAGCCACTCAGACGTGTGAGTGTTGGTCGTCATGTTTGCATCCTGTCCTATTAAAAAAAAAATATACTTGTACGGTCTTTCATGGCGCAGGGGTTTCCCAACCTATTTGTTCTGTGCTCACATGTTAAAGAGGCATCTCTTCTAAAGAACAAGTGATGGGATTTTCCAGGTCAAATAGGATCGGTGCCCTGTTAATAGCCTTACAGCCTGACTTAGCACAAGGAGCAGTGTAGTATTAGCAGACAGTGGCAGGGGAAGCCAGATAGTCTGTAGCCATTGATGTATACGGGCCTGTTGTTTTGCGCTCTGCTGGGGCCTCAGTACAGAAAAATGTTGTAGATTTTTGTCCAATTTTAGCTTAAGTTTCTAAGACAGGATCTTCCTGATCTCATGGCTGTCCTTTCCTATCACAGACCTCGCATTTAACACTCCAGATATCCTTACTAGAACTGTAAACTCGAACCTTTGATCGACACTCACCCTGTCATCCCTGTATCTGTATGTACAATGTACTCGGAACATCCTGTGTCCATGACAGCACTTCTCCCTGGCTAGCTAGCTCGCTTTTATAGACAATAAAATATGGGCGATCAATGTTAGCTGGGATGAGTTGGAGACATGAATCGTGTCGGTGGAGCAGAGGATATTCTGTTTACCCATTAATACATGGTCGGGAAATTTAAAGCTAACAGACTAACATCAGTCGGTGTTAACATCGGTAACATCGGTGTTAGCTTTTCAGGCATAACCTTTATCTTCTCTGTTACTGACATACAGATCTAACAGCAGTGGGTGGCAGTTGTTTTGACTGTAGGACAGGGTCTGTGCCATCCTAACTTAGGGTTCCTGACTGAAAATTCATTAGTTAGGAAAGTTAAAGCTAAAAAAAGATCTTCCTAAATGGAGTCAGGAAGTATGGTTCTGTGGTGCCAAAAATCCCAAATATCATCTTAAACTGAACTAATCTGTTTCACATAGTGTGTTGGGAGTGTTGTGACTTTCCTCTGTTCTGGTTCTGACTTCTTCTGCTTCTTTCCACCTGTAGATATGTGAGGACACGAGAGGGTCTCTCTCAAGCAGGCCAGGTGACAACTTCTGCGCTGTCCAGTATGGGCATGGTCATCACCAGCAGACTGGCAGCAATGAGGTACTGCCACGGTTTTTGACCTGGCTCCTACCACCGTAGTTCTGGAAATGAAATAAAACGTTTTCCAATTTTATTTGTTAATAAAATGATGAGTAATGAGTCATAACAAACCGTAATGAGCAGACGAAATTAGTTTTGGCTGGCAGCTCTACCAGATACATGCACAAACAGTGTAGAAGCTACTGTTGAGGGGCCTGGTTGGAAAATCTGTCTTTGGCTAATTCATGCAGACAGATGGACGAGCAGGAGACCAACAGAGAGACATCACAAGTAGATCAAATGTCAGAGGGATGCCTTAAAATGCAAACCGAGGTTAATGTTACAGGGACGTTTGATTGGGTTTGGTCTTTTCATGGACAGCTTGACTTTTAAAGCTGTAAGCAACTGATATCCTTTCATCAGCCGGCATAAACACTTCATTTCAGGATCCCTTTTTATTATGTGGTACCTCCCCTATTTTCTATTTTTTGGTAATCGAACCGTCACGCCCAAAATGGTTGAATATTTGCGGTAAATGATGTGTAATTCTTTCTTTTGATGCTTTTTCCACTGTAAACATTGGTTATTATTGTAACAGAGCTTTGAAAACAGCAACAAAAACACAAGCTGGGCACTTTAAGGGTCCGTGCTCTGAAGTGAAGGACACCACAACACGCCATTCATGACCACTTTTTAAACACTGCGTGCATGTTTTCAACTTAAGCTCGAAGGCCCTCCTGTCTTGTGTTTTTGTCGAGCCAGTAAGCGACCATAATCCAATCACACTGGTGCAGCTGGACACCAGCAGCAGTCGCTGATAAGTCTGTTGTTCGTCCGTGTGGAAACAGAAGCTGGTGTGACGTTATCTGTGTGTCTGTTTTTATCTCAACAGAGCTCTGCCTCTCCCGAGCCCACCACGGTAAGATCTGTGAGTGCTCAGACTGAACTGAGCTCAGTGTTGTCGAGCTGAATGGTCTGAAGAGAGAGTGTGTGGTGTGGACGTGCTCCATTATACGTTTCCTGAGCAGAACATAACATTTAAAGTTCAATATATTGATTCTTGAGTGCATTTTATCTTTGTGCGGCTGTAGTAGCTGTAAGTCGCTCATACAGTGCACATAAATAATACATATTATACTATTAGACATGAAAGTTGACAACAATGTCTAACATTTTGATAAATGATTCATCATTTTGTCACATTTTTTATCAAGGGAAATGACATTTATCATTTTTAAAATAACAATTTTTAAAGAATGATAATAATTATTCAATAATTCTGTAAGAATTAACAAAATTCTTCCTCTTCTTACTATTAAATATAAATAGTTTCCATTTAATGCTTCTCAAAATTTTATATCCTTTGAAATCCAATTTTTTTATATTGACTTACTATCCTATTATATTATCACGTTTTTGTGTCATTACCATTAAGTTTTCATTATTATTGTATTGTATTCTTTTTTACATCATATTGGCCTCTGGCAAATTGTGACAGACATTTTTTAGAGTTAACTATTAATCAATTAATGATGAAAAACAAGTGACAGATTAATTAATAATCATTAGTTGCAGCACTACACAGGTCATATATAAAAGTTTCAGCAGATTAAAGGGGTTGTTTTTTTTATGCTTTTGCTGTATGATGTTCGTTAATGCTCAAACCTTCTTTGTTCTGCCTTTCCACTGTGACGCCCAGCTCCCTGAGCCAAAACATCAGCGTGCCGACCATGAGGTAAAACACCGACACCTTTACTAACTGGTTACTGCTGAATCCGTGTGATTAAATACATGTTGAGTTTAGTTATAGCATATACTACTATAAAAGATTGTCAGAAATATGACAATGTTAATAGTGTACTTTTTCTTCTCGTTTCTCCGCAGACATTCCTCCACGTTTAAGTCTTTTGAGGACATGGTCGGCAACGTGAAGGTGAGTTTGTCCAAACGGGCTCGTAGCGCACAAAGTGTTCTTACTGTGTTTCTGATTATTGATCACCTGTTTGTCTGGACCACACAGGACAAGGTGACTGGCAGTCTGGCAAATAATGGTGACACCTCTGGGTTTGAACGAAGATCCTCACGCAGCAGCACGTATCAATAAATTGTGTTTCATACCATGTAAAGTTATGTAAGAATGTTATTTTGCTCACTTGTCTCTGTGAATTTCTCCAGTTACTTCTGACTGTTGTATTAATGCAATATGATGAATAGAATGTATTATGTAAAACTTAAATGTAAAAATAGTCTTTTAATATGTCAGTGTGTTATATTTCTGCATGTTGGATTTAAGACTTATTTATTTTGAACTGTGAGTGCAGTGAACATATTTTCCCAAATAAGCATTCATTGACAATAATTGTGGCATTTTACAAAACAGAATATCACAACAAGTATTTTTGTACTGTGATTTTTTTTCAATTAAAGTCAATCGAATGGTGTCTGGTCTTTGGTCATCGTTAATTTACTTAAATTGGTGTTTTCTCAATAAGATTTCTTTATGCCAATTCTGACAGTAAATTTAAGGGCTGCTGTTGGTGGTGGCCTTGTTTCAAATTGAGCCTTTGGGTGGTGCTAGAGGCCACAAATGTATTAAGAGTTTTGTTTTACTACATGGAAACTAAATGCAAGTGTCCATATCCCTTTATACTGTGCATCCATTTGCACTGAAACCAAAAGATGTAGGTTTAACTATCAGTGATGGAATGAAGCACTTGTACTTTTTACAGTTACAATTAATTTTCTGCAACTTTATAATTCCTATCCACTGCAATTTGGAGGCAAATATTGTACTGTATTACTCACTACACTGTGCTGCATGAGAGCCAAAGTAGTACATATTTAAATAGTTTCATTGAGAATTGGAAAAAAGAAATTGAGAATTGTATTGTTTTTAATCTAATTCAAATACA
>OMLP01014360.1:13343-23452 GCA_900302685.1 Spondyliosoma cantharus
TTTTTTTTTTTTTTTTGTCTATGAAATGTTCATATGTGAACGTTTACATTTAAAACCTCATAACTTTCAATAGATGTCCTGACTATATGTGTGTGTGTGTGTGTGTGTGTGTGCAGGTTGAGGATGAGGTCCAGACTCTCACCCAGGTGCTGGCAGCCAAGGAGAAGCAGTTGGCGGACATTAAGAGGAAGCTGGGCATCACCACGCTCAATGAGCTGAAACAAAACATCTCCAAAACCTGGCAGGATGTCACCACCTCCTCCGCGTAAGCTTCATAATAAACCAACAGCTTTATCATCCACCATTTTTCCAACATATGCATCATGGCTATGTGCTGATTCTCTGCTCGTCTGATTTTAAGTTTTTTTGGTATCTTCAACTGACAGCACTGTTGAGATGTGGTTTCTCCTCTGAACGAGAAAAAAAAATGTCAGTGATCCAGACAGTCCGCCTGTGTGAAAGTTTGATAGGTTTCATGTAGAGGAAATAGGCAGCATTCTGATGCTGTCAGGCGTTTTAAAATGACAGACAGTGAATTGTTTAGCTCTGACCTCAGTGCCTCTCTGCAGTCTTTGATCTGTGATTCTTTTCATCACTCTTATATCCTCTCTGTCTGCTGCACATTACTTCTCCCTCGCTCAGTGTCTCTCGTTCTCTCTTACAGCTATAGAAGGACCTCTGAAACGCTGTCTCAGGCGAGTCTGAAGGCCACGGCAGCGTTCTCCAATGTGGGCTCAGCCATCAGCAAGAGGCTGGAGGATGTCAGGTCAGTCAGACAGGAGACCTCAGCACGAAAGTATATACAGTAACTTCAAAGTATTCACAGCAAGAGCATAAGTATAAAACAGCAAGTGTGGACAAGGATGATTCTGAAAATGTCAAACTACTCCTTTAATGTACATGGAACTGGAACTAAAAGAACAGGGTGAAATGACAGTTCATAGTTCCTTCATACTACACAAACATAGAAGATACATATACAGTACACATGGAGACATATACACCCGGGAAATTGTTCTGTGGTGCATTTTTTTAATTTGTGTCTGGGTGAATGTAAACAGCAGTAACATGATAGTGATGATAATATGATTTTCAAACTCTAGTTAAAAGTTCAGTATCTGGGAGACAGATATCCATCCACTCTGACTGCTCCCAGACACCAAGCATCATTAATGTAAACACAGAGTCCCCCTCTCCCCGTTCCACTGTAGTAGTCCCGCGCCTTTTGGGCTCGGAAAACGGTTCCGTTGTGGTGGAGCCAGGTCTTTGTTAATATGTGGCCACAGCGGCTTTGTGTTCCTGCCTGAGTCCAGTTTTGTTCATTCAGTTTTCTGTGACCAGACATTAGCCCGGAGCCTTTAATCCAAGCCAGGCTGGGCTAGCTAGGGTGGCTTCCATCCTGGATCTCCTCCCTCTTCTCCCAGGGGGTCCAGGTGGTCTGGCTAAATGGTCGCAAGGGCAGTGGGCAGTGATTGTCTCAAAGTCTGCTGCTCTTAATCCAAAACCCACACTTTCTCCTCCAATGAGAAAGAATTAATTTCTTTCAGAGGTGATTTATTGTTTGTTTTATGCAGTAAAGCTAAAAAGATAAGAGATGTACAATGTAGTCGCATTTGAAGAAGCAATCAAGGTTTGTATGTAATATATGGCTGCCGTCGTCCGTGCATCTCCTAAATATTTCCAATTTCTTTCCAACTTCCTTACCTCCTGTCTGTTTCATTATGCATGATGACATTTTATTGTGTGTTATTTAGCAAATTGTGTTTTGTGTCCTTGTTTATGTTTCCTATCTAATATGATAACACCATTAGGTTCCTCCATTAATCACCAGTTTTACCACTTAGAATTTTTAAATGTCCATCCTAATCACATTACAGTGAACAGCTGCCAGCTGTCTCTGTTGTCTTGGCCTTATTCATGGAAGTTGTTTCATATAGTAGCTATAGATCTAATGGATTTATTTTGTGTCTTGCTTTTGAAGTCTCCTCTAATATCCAACAATGGATTATTGTTATTATTTCCTGCTTAAATCAGGCTTAAATTACAGATAACAGATTGTTCCAGTTGTGATATAGCTTCCGTTGACACCCCCGTCCAGGTCCTAATCCGTCTTCTCCCCCGTCATCCTTCTTCTCTCTGGATTACTGAGCTGCAAACAAGATTATTAGGCCCCTCAAAGCACCAGCGTGCTGAGAAATGCAGCCTCGCGGATGAGCCTCAACACAGAGCCGGTTTGGGGGTGGAGTAGTGAAGAGCGACCTCATAGGGGTCAAAGTGTGTGTGTGTGTGTGTGTGTGTGTGTGTGCCTTGTGGGCGTTGTGTGTGTGTGTGTGTTTAATGACGAGATACCCCCCCTTTTATGTACAGGATTAGCACACACCCACTGTGTTAATACACAATCGATCTTAATTGGATAAAGCAGGATTTATTGGATTTATGCACTTAGAATACCCATTCATTGAACATATAGCGGAATAAACTAAGGTTTGTACTGAATGTTTGCCTCGTTCTCTTCTCCTCTCTGTGTGAAACTGTCTTTACTATTCTAAGATGACCTCTAATGCCCCTTTCTTCTCCATAATGCTGTCGGATAGCGTGCGCTCAGTGCCGCACTCAGCTAGTATGCCTGCCTTAAGGTAAGGAGACCCAAACCAGCGGTGCCCTCTGACCTACCATTAAAATATGAAAGAAGTCAAAGCTGGAGAAAAGAGACACTTGTTTGGCTTCAGAGATGTTTTTTCATGTAATAGAATTGTATGAACAAGGTCAAAAGTTTGAACCTCGAGGTTGCCAAGAGCAAGAGCTACTTAAAAAGCTGTTAGTGAAGCTGCAGCTTTAATAATGTTGCCCAGACAGACCTTACAGAGGTCAAGAACAATTCTTGAAAAATAGCATGGAGATGAAACATATCTTCCAGATACAGCATCGATAAGCCCACCTTCAACAACCACTCCGCCGGTTGGTTTTCTAGAAAAGCTCATTGAAGTCCTGTCCACTGATTTTTTTGTTTTTTGCTGATTAATTGTCTGTCGACAGGCTAGAATATTAATCACATAAGTATCCATCTGTGTTTCTGGGGAAAGAGGCTCCACAGCTATCTTTAAATTTAAATTTATTTTAAGTCTGTATTCAGAGTTGCATGAATCAAACACAATTGTTTTTCATGCTACAAACAGGAATATTTTGGCTGTTGCTTCCTCTAATACTGATAATTCTGCACACTCATGAAAATCAACACCTCCAAGCACCTTTTCAGTAGAACAGAATAGAATGAGGTCACTTTCATTGTCTGTTCTGAGTATCCGATAGCAGTGACCTTCTTAAAGGTGTAAATGCAGCGAGTCTCCTGCTCCTTGTTCCCGTTGAAGGGGCGTCTTGTTATCTGTATCTCCACTTACCCAAACTTTTAGCAGAGTTTATAAGCATGTCAGATATATTCAAGCCCTGTAGGTTGCTCTCTTCATCTGGTCTTTTGTCTTTTTCTTTCACAGGAAGGCACCAACTTTCAAGTCAATTGAGGAGAGAGTGGAGACTTTAAAGGTAACTTATTACAAACGGGACAAGTGGCCGCACTTTCTGGTAGTGTGTTAAAGGCCAGGACTGTGTAAAGAACGGGCCTATGATCCTGAACTAATACTTATTAGGACTTAAGGATCCACCAGGAGTGTTTAGAGGAAATGTCACTAATGTGGTTCCATTGTATTTGTGTAGTAAAGTGTTATTTACTCTGATGTTGCCCTTTAGCAGAACAGGGAAGTGTATTGACCTCGTCAGGTGTTTGTACATTAGCTTAACGCGTGCGATCAGTAATATGAGATATTTCCATTTATAGCTTTCTCGACTAAACCTGGAGGTCACAGACAGTTCATTGTCTCAGTGGTGATAAAAAGAGGAGTTCATCTTTAAATATTTATTTAATCAACATTTAAAGTGAGAATATGTGACATTTGTTGAACAAGTGGTCACTATAGAATAATGGCACAGAAACTGTCTGCATTTTTTCAACATTTTCTAGTCTTCATAGGCATAATTTGTAGGCGACCTGGCTGAGATAATATGTGTTACAGTAGCACAAATAGAGCAAAGTCATAAAGATGAAAAATCTTATCTAGAGAAAACAGTTCTACATAAATATCTCCAGTATATGAAGTTAGCTAAAGTTAGGCAGCATTAGCTACCGGTCATACCAGACCGAATGGGGCTAAAGTAGCTGAATTTCACAGTTGCATTTAATTACTAAGAACAAATTGCCATTTCATTTGAAACAGGACAATTGTGTTATGTCCTCTTTCAAAAGTTAATTGATTCACAAGAAAAAACAGCTTTTTAATAGAAGGACATTTTGTGTTAAGGTATTTTTACATGAACTGTTTGAAGTGAAGCTTGAGTTTAGGATATTTTTCCACAGATTTTGATTTTAAATTTAGTTTCCTTGTGGTTTTGTGTGTGTGTGTGTGTGTGTGTGTGTGTGTGTGTGTGTACACATCACATCATGTACATTGGTCATAGGAGTCAATGATTAGATTATTTTTCATCCTGCTCCCTCAGACCAAGATAAGTCCATCACCGTCCACCACTAACCCTGGCAACCAGGACAAAGGCAGTCTGACCACCACCGAGTCTTTGCTCAGTCAGCCCGAAGGCTCGCACACCCAGGAGAGGCCGATGAACTGAGACCTGCATAACCCCTCTTGACCTCCCCACCGCCCCTCAACACTTGACCCTCTAACCCCTGGACCGTCAACACTCTCCCCCTAAACTTTTGTGTGCCAGTCTCCCTTTATTGGAAACAAACGACTTACCCCACCCTCCCTTGTGATCTAATTGTTCTGGTCTTTTTTGTCTGACACACACGCTCACGTGTTAAATGGTGTGGAAACTGAAAGCATGGGATGGCGGGCATGTGGTCTCGTGCCGATTGAATATTTTTCGAGTCTGTTTGGGCTCGCTGTGGGAGAAATCTCCCCCCACCGTATGGCTTTCCTCTTCCTCCTGCACTCCTTATCTCGCTGCCTTTTGTTAAACCAGCAAAGCTCAGATGCCAAATGTGCTCCTAGTTTCTTTTCTTTTCATCATATTAACACTGTTTCACATATTGTGTTTGTTTGAGTGTAGAAAATTGCACTAATACAGGAAGACTTAAACTTATGAAGTTGATTAGAGAAGGATTTACACTTTAAAGCTTTTTTCTTTAAATGTTAGGAAGGGAGTTGTTGGCTTATTGCTTCTGCATGGCCCTTGTTGTATACTGGAGTTATTATTATTATTATTATTATTATTATTAGCACTGTTTTGCCTCTGTTTTGGGGCCATTGTTGGTTTACTATGGGTTTACATTGTGGGGCCAATCTGATGTCTGTTTTCTTCATTATATTCATATCAGGATATCACACAATCGTAAAATAGTCTAACACTGTGTTCAGAACATGAATGTATGCCTTTTTGTGTCATGTACGTACAACACGTTGGTGAACTACGGATTCAGAGTCTCACAACTCCAAAGCTGGTATTTCAAAAAACATACTTGAGAATAAAAAAACATCCCCTATTCAATTTGTCTGACAGAAAATGATCTGCACGCTTAGATAGTTACATGAAAACAGCCAAGATCAGCAGAACAGAGGCATAGCAAACACACAGTCAAGGTTCAGCCTTGACCCGAGGTGAGAGTGAAAGAGATGTGTCTCTTCCAGAGTCAATATTTAAACACTTGTTCATTGTTCCTGTGTGGGAGGTAACACCTAGCCTCCACCACCCACTTCTGTAACACAGATGATAACAAGACAAGAGACTCCACTGGGTGTTATTTTGTAAAGTGATCGAGAATAATTATACAAAGGAATGGGTTTACTTAAATTTCTTGTGATTTACAGTTTTGACATTTACCTTTATTAGCCATGGTAGCATCGTGGCTCTGTATATCTTTAGTACACAGAGTCCAGACTGAAATATCTCAACTGTTGCCATTAGATTTGGTACCAACATTCATACGAGAGTATGAGTTGTGAAATTAACTTTGAGGATCCCTTTACTTGTCGTCCTAGTGCAGCCATCAGGTCGAAATTTCTCTGTTTAAGACTATGTTTTCACAAAGCTAATGACAGTCCCACCAGTCTCAGCTGTAGGCCTGCTTTGTTTTCAGCTAATGTTAGCATGCTAACACACTAAAGCTGGTCAAAGTGGTTAACATACCCAAAGTCCTTATTCTTCATGAACATAACTGTGCAAGCAGTCCTTTTGCTCACTTTCGATTCAGCACCTGTACAATTTAGACATTTCCCTTTTTAGCCATGCTAGCATCTTGGCTCTGTACTTGGCCTTCTTGGTTGGTTGGTTGCCCACGAGGATGAATTGTAACATCTTTGGGGATACATTCTTGCACAATCATGAGGTCTAAATTTAAATTTCTCTAATTCTTTTGTTCATGATTAAATAATCGTAAAGCTAATGACATTCCCACCAGTCTCAGCTTAAGGCCTGTTTGTTGTTAGTGCTGATTAGCTTATGTAAGTGTGCTTACACACTAAAGTAAGATGGTGAACGTGGTTAACATACTTGCAATCAGCATGTTAGCATTCGCCCTGAATACAGCCACACAGAGCTGCTAGTACGTCTGAGACTCTGAGCCATGTCATTCCCTAACTTTTTTTGTTGAGCAGTTATATAGAAATCAGATAAAATGATCAAAATCTGCTTGTTTTAATAGAGTCTTGTCAAACTGCAGGATCTTATACAGTATTTACTGAAAATGTCACTTTTATATACACCAAAAAAAGCTTTTCTAACAGTCATTTATTCTCTTGAGTTGGCTTCACAGTCTCATACTGCTTCTTATGTTTATATCTTCAAATCTGTTAAACTACTGGACAGTTACTCTCATCAAACATTAGTTTTTTTACTTGATTATTATGCACAGGGCTACTAATGGTGGTTAAATAAAACTTGAAGTCAACGTTTCCTCTGGTGCACGAGCACCTCTGCTGCGTTTGGGCAGGACCAGCCTTGTACAACTGTTCCCCTGCTGGTGGACGACAGGCGTGAACATCGATGTAATGGATTTTCTAACAGTTCAGCAGTAGCTCGTGTCCTCGTGTAACATCACTTTCCAGCCATGACCTGGTTCAGCGGGAGAATTCATTACAGCCTTTTTATCTGAGACATGAGGGTTTTATTTGAATTGAGTCACACACACACACAGGATTTGTTTGTTCCTTAATTGGAACCACGGAGAGAAGAAATGTACTCTAATTAAAAATACCTCTGAAGTAACCTGATTATGAGTCTTTATGTAACAAGGTTTGGTGATGGTGGGGAATCCTATTTGACTGCAAGAGGGGAGTTCCTCAAGTGTAGCGGGCTGCTGTGTTTCAGTGTCAGTTTGTCTGGAAGATGGCTTTGAATTGAAGGTAAGAAAAATAAAATCACTGTTTGTTCATTGGTTAAAACTGGCAGAGGACAAAACATTCATTCCATTGCAGTACCACACTTGAACACAAGAGGGCAGCCAAGAACAGAAGCAACACCTTGCTGGCTTTATTTTTCTCAATCCAGACTGCTGAACTGAGTCATAGTTAAAAACTGGGGCCTATTAGATTTAGTGGATCTCTCCCAAGGACATCAGTTTCAGGGGGAAAGAGTAACAAAATGTCCTTGCTTATGTGAAGTCTTATGCCAAACAGTTTAGGATATTTCACAGGTGAAATGTCTGTTTGTAGTCATTACTGGGAAAAGGTGACGTCAGCATACAAATCTAAACTTGATAGTTGGGGGGGGTTTGCAAATGATTTCAACAGACGTAGTTAAAGTAACATTTATGATTTTGCTGTCAGGGGCTTCAACAACTTCTACTGTAAAAGGCTGTAGAGAAATGCCAACGCCCCGTCTGAAGTGCTGGCAGAAGCAGAAGAACAAATTTAGTTTCAGCGCGATTCATGTACGACAGGGAAATTCAGTTACTCATAGTCCAACGGGGGTTTTTGAAGTCTTTTTATAATCCAACAAGCGAAAGAGAGACGTGAAAAGTAATCAATGACAAGCCGAAACTGAGAACTCCTTTTGTGCAAGGACTTTAAGTGTAATTTTGAGGGGGATTTCTTTTTTTTTTTTAGTAAAGGATAAACTTAAAAGTTCGGTCATCGTCTGCTCCCCCTCAGGATGATGGAAAGTAGGGTGAAGTTTTCGTAGTCCACAAAACTTTTCTGGAGCTTCACAGCAAAAAAAAAAACAAAAACAAAAAAAAACCTTGCAGCATTCTCCTAAACAAACTGAAGTAGAAGGGGACTAGTAAATAAAAACAACCAGGAAAAAGAATTACATTTCAAAACAAGTCACCATCTGCTTCAGCTGTCTAGGAGAATACTGCAATGCTGTTTTGCTGCGAAACACCAGAAAAGTTTTGTGGACTTTGTAGAAAACTTCCCTCGACTTTCCATCGGCGTGAGGGCGAGCAGTTAATTACAGAATTTTTTGGGTGAACTTATTCTTTAAGGCATGAATTACATCCATATTGGTGCTGAGACGATGTTCCATTTAGAGTTCGCTTTGAGGCTTTTTGGCTTCACGAGGTAACGTCTAATTAAGTGTTTAATGTTTAGCCGTTTTGGAGAGTTTACCACGCGAGAGAGGGACCGTGTTGGAGGACGGGCTCATATCTTTAACTCAAGTAAAAGTAGCAATACTACTTGAGAGCGATTTTCTTTTGAAAATACAAACCATTTTTGATCGTTATGCCCTTGAACCAAGCAGAGATGAAGGAAGACGCAGCGACAGCGGCTAGCAAACAGCTGCCAAAAAAATCTTTATTCAGTTACAACCAGACGCCTCCAGAGTCCTCCAGTCACACGGAATCACTCTGGAGAAGGTCTGAACTGCACACATAGTCAAACAACAACAGCACCAGAACGCAATCTGTAATCAGTGAACACCATTTACAACAAGAAACGAAGGCAGTTACCTACACACAGAGATCGGATAAGAAAAAAGAAAAAAAATAAGTACAGGAGTTAACAGTCAGTGTGTGTTGATTTTCCACGTTTGAGAAAAATCATATGTTCATAAAGTTCATTTGATTATATCGTGGAAAACAATATAAGAAAACATCATTGGTGCAACAGGGTTTACTATCAGTGACAGAACATACATATTGCAGGTGCTCCGTGTGCTGCGTTAATAAAGAATCTCATGTACAGACTAAACATGTGATACCGACGTCTGTCTCTGTGTAATACGATGAAGCAGTATTGTGTTAAATGTGCAGAAAGAGAACATTCAGTTTGAACATGGCTTGGTTATGTTGTTTGAGTTTGGAAGGCAAAACACTTTCCGAAACGGTCCCAGATGACTTCCCATCATCCCATCCGCAAGGGTGTACACGCACTGTGATGTACAGTTAAAAGGTATTCGTCCACATTGCAGGAAATTCATTTTTTCCGCTTTCTTGCCAAGACTTAGTTGAGAGGACTCAGACCGCTCTCGTGTCAGTCTGTTACATATGAAACTACAGCCACCAGATGCTTAGCTTAGCTTAGCATTAAGTCTAAAAACAGGGAGAGAAATCTGGTCTGGATCTGTCCTACCACCACCGCTAAAGCTAAGCTACATTACAATCCACTAGTTTAATCACTACAAACAGGTTTATGTGGTTTTATGTGCCAAACTTGCTTGGCTAGGCTAAGGTAAGCTAAGCTAGGCTAATCAGCTGGTGGTTGTAGTTTACCTGATTAAAGCGAAACTCTCGCCAAAATGCAACCTAGGCTTTTTTTGTGAATGTACATGAGTCAAACCTTCATGTAAAAGCATAATTACGACGAAAGAGGCACTTTTAAGATTTACCATATTTTTGTTTTCGGGTCAAAAACTTTCTTTTTAGCAAACTCTGTGTACACAAAAAATGTTCTCAATGCTCATGTTCATGTGTAGAGACCCTGGTGATACTACAAGCAAAGTTTCATGTTGCCTTCGTTTTAAAAATAGCCATTATGATGCTATCGCTAATTTGCCCCTAGCACTCCCATTTAAAATGAGTTTGACCCGAAAACGAAAATACGGTAAATCTTAAAAGTGCCTCTTTCGTCGTAATTATGCTTTTACACGAAGGTTTGACTCATATA
>OMLP01014363.1:0-11204 GCA_900302685.1 Spondyliosoma cantharus
GTCTGTTATTTTCACTCTGCCCGACTTGTCTTCGGTCCCGTGTCTCATCTTTTAGACAGCAGCCAGTGTCTGCTCTTTGTTGCCGATGACCAGAGAATAACTTCCTCTTCCTGCGGCCATTCATCCCAATTCAGTGATCTAAGCCAACATGACACATGGAAGTGGTGTTACATTAGTCAGCCTATTTTGGTCTTCTATCAGATTTTAAATGAAGGCGGGAGGACAGTAATGAGTATTCAGGCTTAGAGAATGCTTTATGAGTGGCGAGTAGGGCTGGGACTGTTTTTCTGATTATTTGTTAAATCTATAAAACGTCAGAAAATAGAAGAATAATTGCACAGTTCCTACAGCCCAGGGTGATCCAAATGGCTTGTTTTGATAGTTAGGCAAAGCTGCAACTATCTCTTATTTTCATTGTTGAATAAATAATGCTGATTCTTTTTACATTAAGGGAATGTGTCATCAATACAATTATGAAAAATCTCCAGTTTTCAGAGTTGTAGGTGTTAAAATCGCGTGTTGTTGTTCGACTAACGCGAACCCAAATGGATTAGAAAGTAATATAGTCTCTGTTGACAAGTTTTTTTTAATTGATCTACTAATAAATTAAAAATCGTTACAGCACAGCATTTAAAATATTCAGTTTAATGATGGGAAGTGTGAAAGCAGCAAATACTCACTTTCCAGAAGCTGAAACGAGCAAAAGTCTAATCAGTCTTTCTGCTTAATAAATGATGAATTCATTATTAAACTTTTAAAATGTATTTTCTGCTTTGCTCAATTTATCACACAGGTTGCTTAAGAAATATATGAGTTTGAAAGGTGGAATTACGTAAGAATTTGAATTGAAAATAACCAAAATAACCAACTGAGTGTGAAGAAATAACTGTTGTGATCAGATATTATAGATATTTGATATATCCGTTCCGGTCAACACTCCCGTGCTGGCAGTGTGAACACCAACACCTTCCTGATGCTCCGAGCTCTCAGTCTGAACCGCTAGCTGCACGGTCAATCGGGCTAACTAGCTAACAGCAGCTACTGTTAGCAGCAGTTAGCTGTTAGTCTGGTGATGTGCTGCCCCGTTTATTTTGAGTATGAATTTTAGAGGTGGCCAGTTCTTACATATGGCACCTTTTTTTTTTTTTTTTTAAAAATGGGCATTTAACTGACTTTATAAGTTATGTATAAAATGAACAAAAGTAAAGCTAATTAACTGTGTGCTGTACCCAAACTGTGTGTTTTAGTCCTCACTGAGTGGTAAGCAAAGCGTGGGGAGGACGCCACTGATTTCTCCTCACTGCCGCGGTTCAAAAGGGAAAAAAAAACATAAAAGCTGCTCTGTGCAAGATGATATCTGTTAATGAGTGTCGGAGCAGGTACATTGTGTACGACAGGAAAGAATACTGAGAAGCCGGCAGATGTTTTGCATACACTTGCCCTTACTGCTCACTCCACCACTGAATTTAAGTGCAGCTAAACTCGGACTCCGATGTGAAATTCCACACATTCTGGCTGAAGGCGGGTCTGTGTTGTTGTTTTGTGGAAATGAAAAACTGTAGAATTTTTTTTTTTTTTTTTTCTCGTGTTGGTCAGCATGGGCTTTTGTTTCTGCTTTCATTTTTCATTTGATCTCCACCTGCTCAGCCTTTAAGCCGATGCTTTGCCGTTTATTTTTTTTTGTGTCGCTGTGTGCGGTCTCAAGTAGAATACATACAACAGATCAATCTCTAACCGCAGCGGTTACATAATACATCAGGAATTCAGACAAGGCAGCTGGATCGGAGATGGCACAAGGACGTCTCTGTGGCTCGTCTGTTGACAGTCTCTCTGGCAATCGTTTGTGATTCTCTTCTTTTTTTTTTTTCTCTCTTCTGTCTGTGTCTTCTTCCTTTTCTCTGTATCCTTTTTGTTTGGTTGTGTTCATGCCAGAGAGCCTTCCCCATGACCCTGATGTCGTGCCCTGTCCAGAGTCGGTGAATAGCGCTTTCTCTATTAGTGAAACAGAGCAGCTACAGAAGTCTGCAGCAGATATGCAGCTATAACACAAAGCAGCGCCGGTTATGTAACAACCCCTGGCCGGGAGGAGGGAGTCTGTGCTTCTTGCTGCACACTTTGGCATTGTTTCTTGATTTCATTTCTGTTATTGTTTTTGACTTTCTTCTCTAAGTCTGCTTTCATTTACACGATAACGAGAAGCCGATGGGAACCGTTCCGTCTGCCGGGGGGGAGTTTCCTCCGGCTGGACAGCTCCGGGCGGGAGAGACTTCGTGTTTTCGTCGGATGAGTAATAATTGTACCCGAATGCCGTTATGACCTGCGGTTAAGTGGAAACAAGGGAGGGACTTGGTCGAGAGTAAATAAGTTGATAGGAGAGAACAGAAAGGGGGTGAGGAGGAGGTGAAGAACAGAAGTCTGCTGCTGATTTGAAGTTGGCAGAGGAGGGGAAGGTTGGAAAAGGGGGCCTGTCGTCGCTCTTTATCTGCCCGTGCGAAAGAGGTTCCACGGTGCAGCAGCCAGGCATCTCCGCTTTTCAGAGGTTAGGAACAAAAAACCTCTGACAATAGATTTATGATTCCCTGGCATTCTCATGAATAGACGGATCCTGCACGGGCCTGTAGCCGTCCGGAGGGGAAGAAGGGGCACCTGCTGTTGCATATGCAGCATGCAAACAAACTATCTCACAGGCTGTTTTTTTTTTTTACCTGAACCTCTCTTGGTATGTGCCACACATTCCACAGACGACCATTAAGTGCCTCTCAGACACATGTCGGTCGCCTGTTTACTGGATATATATATTGACTATGTGTAGCTCTGATAAAGTATTTCAGCTGCTTGAGCCTGAGAAAGCGGCCCGTCACGATGGCGTGGTCGTGTATGTGCACATGTACAGTATCTGACTGTCGGCATGTGTGTCCAGCTGTCAGAAAGCAGCGACCGGCAGCTGCCCTTCCCACGGAGCGGCTCGGACGTCAGAAGAAGCTCACTTATCTCTTGTATGTGTGTGTTCCCGTGGGATGTCCAGTCTGTTGGTTACCAGCCTGTCGGCCTGTAAAGCAGGCAGGAGAGACTTGAGAGGTCCCTGTGGCAGATGGATCCCAAATGTATCAGTGGCTGTCGCCGTTTGGTGCAAAAAAAAAAAATGATATGGTGTGTGTTTCAGGAATGTAACTGGCAGCTGGTATGCCTCCTCCATTTATGCTTTCACCACTTTCTTCTGTTGAATGCTTTGCCATTCATGGACTATTGAAAGCTTAATAACTAGACCTACACGAATATTTGCTGCGCCTAGTCATCAGTGACTAACGTTGACTTGATGTTGCCTGGAAGCAATGTCGTTCTTTCTTTATCAGCCATGCTAGCAACACGGTCGACTGGATGGCGGTGTCTGTCAGTCGGTCCACGACTATGGTCCAGATAAAAATATCTTCTCTCTTTCTTTTTTTTTTTTTTCTTCTTGTCAGATTTTGTACAGTAGGGCTAGCTAATGATTGAATTAATTATTGATTAATCTGTCGACACCAACAACAACCTGTCAAACATCTGCACGATAGCATCGCCACTGTTGGCATACTGTACAGCCCCATAGAGCTGCAGTGGCTCACAAAAGGACGGATTTATAGAAAAGGTATGAAATAAGAGTCAAGAGAAGCCAAAATGAAAGTTGAGTTAACCTCTTGAGTCAGCGCGAGAGCAGGAAATAGATGAATTGACGTCACTTTTGCAGACTCTTGAGTGATTTATTTCCACCTGGACTATGAGCCCAATAAATAGCCTGGTTAAGTGTCATGGGTGTTGTTGAAAATACTGAAAGGTACCAAGAGAGGTGATTGACCTGATGGCTGTCAATTGAGACTATAAAAATGTGTGGTTCAACTCCGAAGGTTGCACTTTATCAGTCATAATACTGATGATCTCTAAGCTACTGAGCTTGATCCACAGTAATGGTTATGAAGCTTTACGGTGATTTCACGAAGTCCCAATCAGTTGTTGAGGGATGACGTGAGCTCGTGTTTTACAGCCTGTGTGTCCTGAAAAGGATGGAAACAGCATGGTTACGACGGGAACACAATAACGAGCTCTGACTCATGGGACTTGCCAGTTCGAGGTCCATTTGAGGTCCTTGTGAAGAGCGTCCGCACAAATGCCCCGCTCAGTCCGTGATTGTCTGTACATGTTGTACCCATCTGCATGATGAGGGGCCAGCGCTGCTGAGTCACAGAGGGCCTCAGTGTTACCCCCGCCCCTCTTGTTCATTTCCTGAACCCCCCCCACTTTATCTCTCCCACTCCGGCTTTTTCTAAATCCTCTCCTTCCATCAGCAGGGGATGAGAACAGGTGATATCAGAGGTAGAGTTTCTTGGAATCTGACCTGTGCGACTCCACCCACAGTTTTTTTTTTTTTTTCCCATGAAACGCACACAAGAGAGAAACAGAGCAAAGGCAGGTCTGTCCCCTCCTGAGAATCGGCCTTTGTGCTTGTTCTCTCCCACTGAAAACTCACCTCTGTTCTCTCATTGACGGGGGACAGAGGGGAGGGGGAGGCAAAACTTGCTGGGAGACCAAATAATCCATTTGCCTCGACAGCCTGTTAGATTGTGTGCAGGCCAGCCAGATCTGATGTTAGTCGGTTTAAATGAATCCTGACATGTCTGTTGTAGCTGATTGTGACAGAGCGTGAACCACATCTGTAACACAAAATCACAACGATTAAACTACTTTAACTTTACCACAGTTTAGGATAGGAGCAACTCCAACATCACTGTTGACTTTTAGGAGTTGACGGTAAAACTTTCCATTGTTTTCATATTAATCACATTAATAACCTGCTTGTCTGCTGTTATGTGTGCCTTTAGGAACGAGCGTGCTCGATGGATCACCGCTTTGGGCCAGAATGTCAACAACAAGAAGTGTCAGGACAGAACCAGTAAGTTCCCACACACACTTATCCACATACACGTTCTGCTCTACTGACCTCTACAGTCTAGCCTATTGCGCCACTGTGTGGTTGTTTGTGGAAACTGTTTTTCTAAATTTTGATATCAAAACAGTTCTCTTGTTCAAAACAATTCCAGTTACATAGAAAGTACCTAAAGTAATTCTTGAGTAAAAGTAAAGTTATTGTGTTAAAGTCCCCCATATTAATATACGACTTGAGTAAGAGTTTTAAAGTATCTGATGTAAAATGGACATAAGCATCAAAAGTGCACGTAAAACATATATTTACATGTATGTAATACTGTACATTATGGGTCAACTGGTTATCAGATCTGATATTCAACATTTTTCTGGTGGAAACATTGATGCAATTCGCAGCAATTTGCATTCCGGCAAATAGATTTACAATTTAAACTTGCAAAAGTACAGGCGAGTAATACAGAGACATGTCATTTAAAAGTAAACGAGTGCGGTTGGATCAAGCGATTGATTTAAGAAAAATTAAAGAATACAGTCAATTCTCCTATATTTAGATTCACAATGAAAACAAAATCAATTAAAAAACGCATTTAAAGGGTAACTCTACCAATTTGTCTTATTAAAGTGTGTCTACAGGTCTCAAGGAGTACGACCTGCATGTGTTAAAAAAAGTTGTAACAAGCCCAACAAGAGGAAGCTGCATGTAATTTGATTTCTTCCACTGATGTCACTCAGTGGCCACGTTGCATTGTGGGTAATGTAGGCAGAATTTTAAAAGTAATCCACTGGTCTAGCATTGCAGTCCCAAAACAGTGTTGGACTCATCGTGGACAGTATAAAAACAGATGATCAAGAGATAGACTGTCTTTCAAAACCTGGTGCCTACATTACCCACAAAGCAACTTAGACACTGAGTGACATCATTGGTGGCAACTTAGCAGATTGCAAGCAGCTTCCTCTGGAGCCACAAAAGGCTTTTTACTACTCTTTCACATGTGTATGCAATAGCACTCACCAAGACATGTCAACTTTGTGAAACTGGTGGAGTTACCCTTTAATAAAGGCTAGGAGGATTTAGGTTTTAGCCATTACTGGTTAGAGTAGGCAGTGCAACATCAGAAAGTTTTTAATTCAGTCGTGGTCAGAGTTGGGACACGTCTGATGTAAACAGGGAGGTTGTTCAGAGTCTTAGATTTTCTAAGTCAATGCTCTGATTTAAAATAATGAGCACCTCTGGTTCTGATGCCGCATGCAATCAGCAAAGTAACTAAAGTCATCAAATAAATGCAGTGGAGTCAAACGTACAATACTTGCCTCCAAAATGTAGTGTAGTGGAAGTATGAAGTAGCGCAAATACAAAATAGAAATACCTATGACTACTTGATTCAATCATGGGTGGGTTTAAATGTTTTCAAATAAAGCCAGTGTACCTGTGAGGTGATTAATGTGACCTGTGTTTGTGTTTCAGACGCCATGCAGGTGGAGGTAATCAGAACTTACACAGCCAAGCAGCCAGACGAGTTGTCCCTGCAGGTGGCTGATGTGGTGCTCGTCTCGCAGGCTGTAGAAGACGGTACGTCAGCTCTCGGTGCCGCCGCTTCCTCTTTTCACTCACCTTCTTTAGTATTCCTCTCGTTCCCCGGCCTCCTACTTTAAACCGCATCCTTTCATCATGCACTTTTATACGCTCTCGCTTTCAATGCCAGCCTCACGTATAATAGACTTCATAGATGTGCTTTTAAAATCTACACAAAGGCTAAAGGTCATTTCCCTTTTTTCGGTGACCATGGCAACCGGCTTTCATATTACAGAACAAGGGGAACGGCAAACACGACGCATTCCTCAGTTATTCACGTATTCACACTGTCTGTCCTCTTAGGCTGGTACGAGGGCGAGCGGCTGCGCGACGGAGAGAGGGGATGGTTCCTCGCCGAGTGTGCGGAACAGATCACATGCCAGGCCACCATCGAGCGCAACATGCAGAGGATGGACCGCCTGCAGGGGTTGGAGACTAATGTATGAGCGGGACCACGGAGGGCTTTTTCTCAGCTGTTAAAGAGACCCCTTTGACACTGCAGCGACCCGGACAAATGAGTTCAGTAACAGCATCAGTGACCTGCCCTCCAGGGACCACGTGAGGGCCAGTGTGGGCGCTTTCGCGGCCGCTGGACTCTGGATAAAAAAGATGAAGACTTTTTTTCTGCTCAGCGGCCAGTAAATAATATGAGTTTCAAAGCGAAGACTGTGCAGAGCAAACACAGCGAAAGAACAGAGATTTCCTTAATCACCCAATCAATCTGTCCCTGCGTGGGCAGGATGGCTGGGCAGTGGAATCTGTCACATTCATTAATTCCCTGGATGGTTAGAAAACTTCACAGTCGGCGCCAGAGTCACTGCTTTCAACACCCTGCTTAGATATCAACTGTTGGTGTGAAATTTTGTGCATTTCTGTTAATTTTTTCCAAACATATTTTTTTGAGTGTACAATGTAATAAGTGAGACTACAGCACCGCTATAGCAGGTAAAGTAGACCAAATAGTGTGAAAATGGCCGCAGCCTGATGTGTGATGTTGTTTCGCTATGAAGATGCTGATTGTGAAAACTTTAGTAAGAGAAGTTGGATTGGCAGCTTCTTTACAGTGTTTGCTTTAAAGGGTAACTCCATCACTTTTAAGGTGTACAAAAAAAAAGTAGATAAAAGTAAGTATAAAGCCTTTTGTGGCTCCAAAGTAAGATGCAATCTAATCAGGGATGTTAATGATTAATCGATGAATCGCCCCGAAGACTTTAACCGATACAAAATGTTTTAACTGACCATCAGAGATGGGCAAGTTACATACATTGGACCATTTTAGCCATATTTTAGCCTTCTTGTTGTTTTGATTTTGTTGTGCCAGATGTATGTAAACTATTTTTGTTCAAGTAACTTCATGTTTACTCTGTTTTTTTTAAACTTTAAACTCGTAACGTAGCGTGCTCTGACTCTGCATCAAACACGTTTTTTGTGAAACTTTTAGAGCAAACATCCAACATATTTCATACATTTTTTAATAGTTAACCGGTAATCGATCTTTAAGGCAGCACAATTTGCTCCCCTTAAGCTGATTAATTGCCTCTGGTGATCACTAGATACGTTGCATTGTGGGTAATGTAGGCGCCTGTTTTGAATGGCTATCCACGTGTCCAGCACTGCTCTTCTATAACACTGTTGGACTCATTATGCACAGTCAAAGTTAAAAATAATTAAAACAATTATTCCACGCACCTTTTTTGAAACCTAGCGCCTACATTAACCACAATGCAACTTAAAGCCACTGAGTGACATCACTGCAAGAAATGTATCAGATTACATGCAGCTTCCTCTGGAGCCACTAAAAGCTTTATTCTACTTTTTTTTTGTTCGCATATGCAGGAGTACTCCCCCAATTAATGTGACATTGGTGGACAAACCCTTTAATGTAGGAACTGAAACCATAACAATGATATTTGCAAGAAAATACAATGTGGCTGAGCCGAAACAGAAAAATGAGAGCTGCTTTGTCCTCAGCCCTTGGCACTTTGTGTAAATAGAATAAAACTTAGTTAATTGGGTAATATAAAATATTACAGTCACCTGGGAGACGTAATCCCGTATGTCATTATGAGCTGAGCAGAAGGGCCAAGTGTCTGTTCTCCACCTTGCCGTTTGTCACCAGTTAATGTCAGCGCCATGAATCAGGCTCTGCATTTGTGTCACAAGCGCCATTTTTCTCTCCATCCACTCAATGATTTGGACAGCCTGAAATATCACACACACTTGATGCCAACCAGAGGTGTATATATAAATACCCCACCCTCAGGATTTATATCTGTGATGCTACAGAGGCAAGCTGAAATTAATTTGTGTGCGCTGCTGATGGGGAGACCGGAAGGGAAGAGCAGCCCTGCTTTTAATGTGATTGTCACTGTGAGTCATCTTCTCAGTGTTGCCATGCCCGGCCAAAGGAAATAAATGGCTTGGTCAGAGTGTGGTGATAACGCAATCTATCAAGTCCACTGCTCTGGCCCCGGTCCAAATGACAACCAGGACGGGTGAGCTGCAGGAGGCGTGGTATGACAGCGGCGGGCAGAGAAGGACAGAAGGAGTATCTGGACTCTAAGCTTTGCATTTGCACTCAGGGAAAATTGTAAGCATGAACTCACCTTTATTCCAATCACTTCCTGTACTTGTAACTATTGTAAATCTTCTGTGTACATGTAAATATGTAAAACAGCTTGAATTGTACCATGTTGGTTTTCCAAAATACAGATTTATATTGCAGAAACTTTGCATATCAAGTCAAACTTTATATATTTTAATCAGCCACTCTAAATAAAAACTGAAAATTGCTTGGTGCCTGCCATGTATTCTCAATGGTCAAGATGTCATCTCTTCTTCCTGAGGACCACTGCTGATGAAATTGTAACTTTTATTCCTCCAGTAGCATTTCAAATCTCAGCCTCAGCAAGGCAGATGAAGCAAGGCGTTTGGTGATTCATCCTTTCTTTATTGCGCAGTACATTAAGTGGCATTTCTCAAAAACAAGCGCAAACCAGAAATGTACAAACTAAACAATAAACAGAACAGCTACTCGTTATTTTTGAACATGGATTGGTCCTTGCAAAATAATGACCGCAAAAAAATAATAATTACGAGAGTCATTCAAGTGCGCAACTCTTCCCAGTGCTCTGGGTTTGCACCCAGGGAGCACTAAGATTTCCACGATGAAGGAGGCCAGCTGCTTGTCATAAATAATCTCAACTAACCTCCGTGTCCAAGGATGCACTCAGTCATTTCCCAGGCCCAACACATGGCTGCTTCTAATCATCGTCGTCATCATCGTCGTCATTGAAATGAATGTGTTGTCCTCTTGGGGCCCACGCTCGGTCATAGCCCCGATTGCCGCCTGCAGGCTTCTCCTGGGTGGTGATGAGGTCTACGATGGCTGTGATGACGGCGCAGTCTTTGGACTGCCGGTTTTGCCAGTCCACGGGAGCGGGGTTGCGAATCTTCTCCTCCAGCAGAGAGTCCAGCTCTTTCTTTAAACTCTGTCGAAAAAGACAAGAAAGGGAGGTCAGCAAAATGACCCGTCCTGACTAGAGTAATGTCGATGTGTCCTTTGCTTACCTTGACAAGGTGAGCGATGCGAGCCGGGGATCTGAAGACAATCCACTGGTCGACGGCGACGGTCTCCTGCTCCCCGTCTTTCTGGATTGTGATGTCTCCTCCGAAGAACAGCAGAGAGAACGGGGACACCTCGGTGCAGTCGTACAGGAAGATCTGAAGACACACAGAGGGATGTCGATAACGCACGCCGGCGGAAGGATTACAACTAACACCCTAACAGGCTCGGCGACAGGGAGCGGCATCATTATGACACTCAGCGCCCGACAGCTACTCTGTGGTGTGGGCTGAAAGTGTCCCATTAGTGAAGAGAGTTTGAAATGTGTTTCAGTGCCTGTAGTGTGAGGAGAAATGTCATCATGCCCTGACTGTGAATCTCCTAAATGTGTCACACTGTTTCCCATCCATTTTCCTACCAGTGCTACACTGACAGCTGCTTATGTAAAGTAGTTTGCTTACTGATATCCACAATGAGAAATGGCGAGAAAGACTGTATGCACATGCTCACATCAACTGCCTACGTCTGAGGTCAAAAGCCAAAGAGACTACACAAGCAGCAGACTGCGGCCAACAAAAGCTATTTCAGCTCTGAAGGTAACAGACGCGAGTGTGCGGTAGAGAAAGGTGGAGACGAGAGAAATAAAAAAGCAAGGAGACAGCAGGGACGACTGCTTTTGCGCCATGAATGTGTAATGTAATGGACCTCCAGGGGCAAGTGCGTCAGAAGAGATAAAGTTTAACGTCATCCCTCACTTTCTTTCCCGTTTATTTCTTCTATTTTTTCTCCATCCCTAGACTTCTCCTTCTGTCTCTCTCGCTCGGTAAACAAATGACCTTGACGATCTCATGTTCTCAGAATACCTTTCTGTATGACGGACAAAACTGCATTGCACTGTGCGCAAAAACCACTTAAGGGCTACGAAGAAGAAGAAAAAACATTTAATGGCGGGAATAATGACGGAGAAATCCAGCAAAACACTTTTCTTCATAACGACGAAGGCAGCAAAGTGAGAGACAGCGGCACGGGCGGCAATCAGAGACGACATGAAAGGTGTTTTTCTGCAGGATGGCGACGTTCACAGAGAGACAGCGCGGAAAGAACAAAGACAGATGGGAGGGAGGGAGGGAGGGAGAGGAGAGGAGA
>OMLP01014363.1:18424-29642 GCA_900302685.1 Spondyliosoma cantharus
AACCAACAACACAGGGAGTAAAACTGCAAAGACTGGACAACCCAAACAAGTACACACAAATACAAATACCTGGTCTCGGCTATATTGGTAGCAATCACAATCTTTCTAACTCCAGGAGGAGGCCTTTTGAACACCTGAAATGAGTGAGAGGGAACGATTAGATTGGTCTTTTCTGATATTGGAAAGGGAATAAAGACACACACAGACACAGCCAGAGGGACGGACAAAGAGAGGAACAGAAGAATGCTGACCTGCGTCTGATTAACGGTCGGCATGAGGGAGTGTAAAGGGATGATGATGAACCGGTCTGAAACACAACAGGACACAAAAGAGAAACTCAAAAAAAAAGCACCATTTGCGAACACAAGAGACTACTGCGAGCGCTCGAGGCTGTGTGATTATGTCTAAAAGATATTACCTTAAATATCCTTGTGAATTTATTTATTTAATGTATTATTCATCTTGTTATTTTGTTATATGCAGGAATACCGACTTCACTCTGACACAGTATTTCATTAACACTAGAAGTGACCTCAAACCAAACAGTTCAGTTTTAGGAAATCCGATAGATCCCCTCCAGTCATGTTTTATGGCTGTATAAAAACACTACTAGAATAGTAATTTCAGTTTGATATGATTTTCCACTGAAGCGTCTGGAAAAACCCTGAATCTATAAATATGCGAATTTTGTTCATTTTGATAGTCTGTACTTTAAGTCAATTCTCAGTGTCTCAGTGAGGGTTTATTAGTGCTCACATCACAGCTTCAGGCCTATAAAATTGCTAGTAAATAATTGTAACATTTTCTTGATTAACTGATTGATTTATAGGTCTTTAAAATGTACCACACGGATGGAAGTTTTTTTTTAATTCATGTAGATCAACTACAGCCCAATTTACAAAAAAGTTGGGACGCTGTGTAAAACATGAATAAAATTAGAACCTGATCATTTGCAAACAAACTGTGTTTACTGACAACGGTTGTACAAACTGTTATTGAGCTCCTCATCTCCTCTATACCATCATGTGTTTCACAAAGTGGTGAAGCTCGTCACATCCTCACATCACCTGTAACAAATGAACCCGTTTACCTGTGGAATGTTCCAAACAGGTGTATTTGGATTATTCCACAACTTTCATCACTTGCTCCTCTTCCAACGTGTTTGCTGGTATCAAATTCAGAATGGACAGATATAAAAAAAAAAAAAATCAATTAAGTTTATGAGGTAAAACTGTGGTATTGCCTTTTGCTCGAAAGGTCGGAAACCACCAACAACCAGAATGCAGCACAGGACCAATAGATGGGTGATGTACTGCAGCAAGTTGTAGGATGCTTGTTTCATTTTTGGCTCGGAGTCTGTTTTTAAAAAGGAAACAGCAAGCCGGCCAGCTAGTAACAAACACTATCGTATCACAGCTAAACAATACAATACTAAAATATGTTGTTGGAAACATTTTGAGTAAGAAATAGATGATGAACAGGATTGTTGGTCATATTTGATCAGTACAGAAACAAAATGGATGACAGATTTTTTTTTTATGATATATTCTACGGCATATGAAGCTGCACGTTACTGTCAAGTGTGTTTACCTGATCGGAACATCTGCTGAGCCATGAGCAGGTCATTGAGGGTGCTGATGTTGTCCCAACCAGGCAGGAAGACCAAGATTGCTCCTTCCTGTCAGACAAAGACATGACACAACACTTAGCAGCTGAGAGACACAAACACACAAAAAAACGAACTGCCAAGGGAGATAAACAGCCATTAGCCAAAGGAGGCTCGGCAACAACCGAGCCAAGTGGACGGGGTGCCTGTGTCCTCGGAGGAGCCGAGGCAGACAGACAGAGGGGACTTGCCCTGAGCATCCAACCTCCCCATCCAGCCACACAATAGGCCCTGACACTGCCTGCCAACATCATTATGACAACAACAGCTCGCCCCGAAAGGACAGCCTCAGCTGCACATTAACACGAAGGAAGTCTCGAATTTCACAAAGCAAGAGAAAAACAAAACCAATTAGTCACCTGGAAAATATAGAGACACACGAGTGCAAGCTGAGAAAACATCAGCAGGATAACAGGTGATGGTGACTAATGGAGCTGGAGGTATTCCAGTGAGAGCAAATCAGCCGTCTGAAAGCGACTGTGAATGAGTGACCACTTAACTTACAGTACAGGAGGTGTCAGCCACTCAGGCGTACAAACAATATCACACAATGCTAAAATAAGATAAAGGAGCCTTTAATGATTAATGAGGAGCGACTGTTATTGCAGCAGCAAAGAACAAGATACAGGGAGTCATGCAGGGAATTTCACTAGACTGCAAGACAGAATATTTAAAAGATTTACTGGGAACGACAGATGCTTGCAGTCAAGTCAAAGTTTTTTACAGCACAATATCACAAATTATGCCTCAGGGGGCTTTGGTAGAATAAAAAGAGCAACATTATCAACACACACAAACACATATTAAAGACAGAAACTGTCACTAGCAGCAGCATTGGTAAAATATACAATGTACAGAAGAGAGACACGTATTCATTACGTAACCATGCAAACAGACTGTGTAAAAGTTGGACATCTGAATTATTTAGGGCTGACTAAGTGAGGTTGAAGGATCATGCAAGAATATGTGTTTTTGAAATTTTGAAAGAGTCGAATGAGAGCTAGTTTCTTGAATTTGCGTAGGAAGACGCTTACAACGAGGAGAAGACGAGAACACTTGGACAGAACAGATTTACAAATGTTAATTATTTAGGGTTTGGTACTATTTGAAGATTTTCACTTTTAAGTCGACAGCCTATCAGGACCATTGTAGGAATAAAGAAATGATTAAATAACTAAATCAATCATTTTATATAAAAGCCGGGAATTGGCAAGAAACAAACAAACGTTGCAATTGGAATTTAGCAACAAGGACATATGACTTGTGCCTGATGACTTTAATCCAGATTATGTGTTATATATCCAAAGGAAACTGCATGTAGCCAGTGATAGCCTTGCATCTTTCCATTGCATTGTAGTTCCTGATGCACCAGAGCCATCTACTTCTCCAAATCAGTTGTTTTCATTTGAATAGGGCCAGTTCATGACATTGTCTCTTTAAAGTCCGGATGCTTAAAGTAATGAAGTGAGAGTCTTTTGTTCAGAATTATGACTTCATAGTCTCAGAGAAGGTTCAAGTTGTTTTTCTTATAAATTCATGGGTTTTTTCTTGTAAATACACAACTTTTTTCTATGAATATTTTCATCCCTCCCTTGGCTCTGTATTTCATTATTTTTTTTTTAATTGCCCTAATACACCATCATAGGTTACCAAAACAAAAGGTAGATTGTTTTTTTAAATTTTAAAAAATGCCAAACTACTCCTAACGTGTGTTACCTTAACATAAACTGCCATTCAATAACAGCTATGTTTTCTTGTTTACTGATTTAGGGACAGAAATCTCTGATAAAAGGATTCTGATGCCAAATTTGGCAGTTGCTCAACACCCACTACTGGAAACACATTTCAGTCAGCACTCAGAAAGTAGTGAGGATTGACGCCAAGCTCTATAAAGTTTAACTACTCACATAGTCAAGAGTTAGAAACAAAAGAAACAGGATGTTTTCAAAGGTGTTAAGAAGTGTGTGACTAATCCTTGACACAAATATGAAGGCTGCAATTTACAACATACGCCTGCCGATCAGATTGCCATTATGCACCATGCTGAAATGGTCAGAGATAATTAAACTTGGATATCAAAGAAAGAAGAAGGAAGCTCTTAAGAAGCTCTAAACTTCAGAAACCTGAGCAAAATCCAACTTTTACTGTATGCTAGGATCAATGGGGAAAGGTTTCCAGAAAATGCTATTTCACCACATCAAAGACGTATGTACAAAAATATTCTCAGGATAACATTAAGCTTGTATAAAATAAAAAAGGACTGCAAGCTATTCATTTCCTGAGAGGGAAAGGAGATAAAGAACAGACGTAAGAAGTAGCTTCAGGGCTCTAAGCACCCCTGCCTTTTAATTAAAGCTAATTATTATTACCAGTACCCAACCACCGGCACCCACAAGGGACTGTATGTGTCTGTTAATATCTCTGCATATGTGTGTGTGTGTGTGTGTGTGTGTGTGCACGCGTACGTGCGTGCGTGCGTGCGTGTGTGTGAGAAAGAGGAGGAGGAGTGAGATGAAGGCAATGTGCCCACTTACAACCTGTCACAAACGCATGTTCACACACATGCAGCACAGCAAGCCTCTGATTAATTCAAACTACAAATCAACTATCAGCATACTGAGCTTTCTAATGTTGGCCGACTATTTAGTAGGCGCACACACATGCGCACACATACACATATGCGCACACACACACAGTTGCACCCAGCAGGCGTTCATTAATGCCTGCATGTCAACCCCCTAGGTGTTTAATCACAGACCCCTGCGACATAATTAACCAATCATCACAGTTGAAGGCCTGGCAGACGGCCCGCATCCTCGGCTCAGAACGCCGTCACGGCGAATCAGCAAGTTCTCCTCTCGGCCGTTTGACAATGCCACGGCGAATCAGCTGGTCGACTGGCTCAGGGTGGCCGTGACTGATAGAGATATGGCTTCACGAGGGAAGGGATAATTATTCTGTCTATCTGCGTTAGTCACTCCTCATTCTGGGCCTGTCTCTTTCTTCAGTTCCTCTCTCGTAAATGTTCTTTACAAACAGCCACAAACTAGCAAATATGTGAAATAGTTGCACTTCACTTGGAGAAGTTTTTTTTCTTCCTTCAATTCTATCCTTCTGTTTTTCTCAAGTTGTCTTCAGCCTCCATTATTCTCCTTTTAATAGTGACAATAGGCTGCACTGAACAGTATTGATTGTGATATTCTTTTCCACCGTGCAGCTCTGTTTCACACATGTTTGCACTGGTCTATGTGACTCTGTGAAAAGAAACTGTTGGAAAAACACAAGAAATATGTTGCAAATACAAATTTAACAGTTACTGAAATAGTGAATACATTGCAAAATATTTGCTCTGCCGTCATTTCATCTGCACTAGCATCTCCTGATATGGGAACAGTTCAGTTATGTGTCACTGGATTTATTGAAAAAGTAAAATATTCACACAAAAGAGAATTTTGATGTCACTTTAGTGAACATTATTATTTATATCACCAAAATTGAGCACTGAAACAAAGGAAATATACACGAGGAAATTTAACAAGAACTGGATTGAGAAAAAAGGAAATAGACGCATGTTGGGAGAGCATCTGTTCGATCACTCATTAGCACAGATCAGCTGCCAGGATCTGTGTTATTTCCTCTGATCTAATATATTGCTCTGCGTTTGGAAGATGGCCCTCCTGTTCCTTCCATCTGCTCTACCTAAGAGTCTAATACACTTCTCTCCTTTTGTAAGTTTCTACGTCTGTGTCAACTATCAACTTTATCAGATCTGAAACCATCTTTCACATGGACCACTGCTCTGTCGGGAGATATAAAAGTCCAACAACGTAAATCTTAAAGTATCCAAGAAAAGTTTTAGTCAAACAAGCACTCAGGGCTTATAGACTACTCAGGCTCATAGAACAGGTTCCCTGGAATCCCATTCATTTTTTATGTTATTGTTTATTTCTGCAGGGACAGCTCACATTATTAAAAACATCTGCAGAAGAGTTAGCAAGCAGCTAATTCTAGGTGCTGTATCGTTGGCAACTGGACGTGTTTCAGTTTCCTGAAGACGTTTCACCTCTCATCCAAGAGGCCCCTTCAGTTCTAACTAACTGGAGGGGAGTTTGCAGGCTTTTAAACTCTGTGTGGGAGTGTCCTTCCAGCGCTGTTAAGGACACGTGTGAGCTCTGAGACTAACCACATGAAAGCTGGTTATGTCAACGACCTGCAAGTGGCCCTAATGACTCTGAAACTCAGAGCTCACACGTGCCCTTAACGGCTCTGTAAGGACACTCCTACACAGAGTTTAAAAGCCTGCAACTCCCCTCCAGTTATTTACAACTGAGGAAGAATCTTGGAAGAGAGGTGAAACGTCTTCAAGAAACCCTTTATCAACAGCAAGCAGCTAACTCAAATCTATTGTCTCCAGGCAGGTAGGTGGGAAAAATAAAAATCACAGAACAATAAATACACTACATAAAACAGCGTAAAACAGAACAATAAATATAAGCATTGGTGGTGATACTTTTGGGCTGATATTTAGCCTAATCTGAAAGCTGGTTTTAAACACCGCAAAGCTTCCTGAGTCACTAATGTTTGTGGGTGTGGGTAATTTCATGGCTGAGGATTAGAAATCTAAATTCAGACACAAAAACTGTTGCCACTTGCAGACAGCTGCCCTGACACCAGACACATGAAGCTGAACCCACCTCGTCATTGATCACAATATGGCGAATCAGTGCCAGGATCAGCTCCAGGTCAATCTTGTCATCGTTGTCCAACATTTCCAGTGCTTCAATGGTGCTGTCAGAGTATCTGTAAAACATGGGACACAGAAGAATACATAAATAATCGCTCATCCCTTTTCTATGCATTAACATGGAGACAAATTTTCAAATATTCCATTAATTGTTGCTTCGGTTGTCACACTCGGGTTATGGCTGCACGTACCTTTTTGCACAAAGACGACAAACAGTTTTGACTCACTTGATAAATGTTGAGAGAGTCTTAATTGTAGTGTTGATTATGACATAAGCTGTCATCACCAATAACTGTTAACTGGTTCCTTTGGTATTATCTTTACTTCCTCGCATTTATGCTGGGTTTGAACCATTGCAAATTACTTGCTCAGATGCATGAAAGATTCCAAATATGAAAGCTCTCTCAGTGCGATGTGAGAGTGAATGGTCATTAATGAGCTCATCAGTGGTGAGAATGGCACCTCATCGATGTCTGTGTGGTGTTAAACAACGAAGATATTGTTATAGCCCTGGAGTTGTTCACCAAAACAATTGGGAACTTATTCCAAAGAGTGACAAAAAAAGATATTCACATGCTGCACTCCAACCAGGATTCAACACAAAACATAAATCTGTGTTTTCTGTGGATTTATTTTGGTTTGAAGCTTAAGCTTATGTAATCGTTCAGGTGTAATATTACCCAGCCAGTGTTGAGCACATTTGGTTACATGCTAGGTTGAACGTATCAAACTATCAGAATTCTGTCAGAATGACTATTTCTTTTTCATAGAATATTTTAGTATGTTTTCAAATAAATGGAAAGATAGCAAAACATTACAGCACCAATATTAAAATGCACAACGGCAGTGCACACAGCCCACAGACCTACAGTCTTTTTATACAAAATTCGCCTGTTTTGCTACTTGGCCTCTACTGCAGCTCAGTAAGGAAGGAAACAAAGAATATATTTGTCACTAGAATTACTGTTAATTTGGAAGATACTCATTTTAATTGATTAACTGAGACTGATGTTGAAACGTCAGTATGAACAGGAGGAATGATCACAGGCAGAAACCCTGTTTCAATCTTCATAAAGCCATGGAGTGCTAAATAGCCCCTCACCTTACATTTTCCACTTGAGCCTGAATAACACCTGGGCATCAAGGACCTACTGTACTTGCACAGAGCGTAAGAAGGCAGTGTAGGTGCAGTGTACGAAGTGATCTATAATTCTGCCTGGAGCACTCTGCCCATCGACCGCTGTAGCGCTGTCATAACACGATCATGTCGCTGTTCGTGGTCCGGCACTTGAATACACTTTTTACATACCTAATGTTAACATTCTCTTACAGCAATAAGCTGTGATAAAATGAAGACATATGTTTTCTGACTGTTACTGAGAAGAGGACGACATCTTAAGTGAAATGTGAAGGTGGTTGCCGGAAGGAAAAGTGCAAAGTGGCAGTTACAGTGTTTAAGTAGGTCACTTTACGTAAACGCAGTTCTATTTTTGAAGAGAAGCAAATAAGCTACAACATCGCCGTTTTTCATACTTTAGGTGAGACAGCAGGCACATATGGCGAAGCTTCAACACTTCAATGCAGATGTATAAATCAGCGTTAACTTGACAAATCTCTCTTGGGGTCAAGTTTTCCGAAAAGCACTCAGTCGGCTCTGTATTCAGCTTTTACACACTTGAGTGTTAACTTGAGGTTCAAATTCACAAAGAGAAGTGAGCTATTTATTCTAAACTGTGAATGTCAAACAGCCAAATCCTCCCACCTCAGCAACACATCTATCAACCTGGCAGCTGCTCTGCCAATTTATCTACCCTTCTGTGTTCTCACCAACTCACCTGCCCTGCAGCGTGCGGGCATAACAAGGCCAGCTCTCCTTGTATTCAGTCTCTTTCTCCTCCTTCTCGGATCTGGCGTTGCGTCCGTGCCAAAAGTTTCTCTTCCATGTGGGGCGACGGTCCTTATTCTGGGGTCGATACCTGGCAAACACACACCAACCAGTTTACATAAGACCCTAATAAAAGGGTTATAGTGGTACCATTTGTCTTTTTTTATTTGTGTCTGTGCATGTGTTTTACCTGGTCATCTCCACAATGTCCTCAAGTAGGAACTCTTCCACTGGGAATGTCAAACCAGGGATGTGGATCATTGGACAGTTGCCTGAGGGAGTATGACACAGGGAAATGGGTTAGATAAGAAGAAGAAACCAATTAAATTGCAAGATTATTCTGGAACAAGGTTGAGTGTGTTATATGGTGGTTTGCATACCAAAATATCTGGAAAATTTCTCTGCGTTGAGCGTGGCACTCATGAGGATGACCTTGAGGTCGTCGCGGGTGCTGAGCAGGTCCTTCACGATGACAAGCAGAACATCTGACTGCAGGTTTCTCTCGTGGATCTCGTCCAACACCAGGTGACTGACACTGGACAATAATCTGACACACAACAAAAACAAACAAGAAAACAGGTTTTTAATGGTTTACATGTACGGCTGTATGTCCTCACTTGAAGTATAATAAAGACCATGTTCTTAGTTTTGTTTATCAAAGTGCTTTTCTTTTCATATTTTGCTGCATAATTCTTGAACCATGACACTCTGATGCACATGTTTTTCTTTCTTTGGTTCAAATCTAACCATTATTTGTTAGAGGCCACGTCCATTTCTGCGTAGAGATTTGCAGCTGATTCACATTTTTGGATAAACATTTTTTCCGTAATAAATGGATACCAACAGCAGTTTATATAGACAGATTCCAAAAAAGTTGGGACAATGTGTAAAACAGAATGATATAACAGAATGTGATCATTTGCTAACCTTTTTCTTAATTGAGACAGCAAAAACAGTAAAAAAAAGACAATACATTCAGGGGAAACAAAAGACTGGGAAAGTTGTGAAATGCTCAACATTCTGCATGTAAACAGGTTCATTGGTAGCAGGTGTTAGTCATGATCTTTTATGAAACTCATGATTGTATAAAGGGTTTTACTAAATAGGCTCAGGAACACTTTGTTTACCAACAACAGTTTTATGAAGTTAATTTGCAAATGACTGCATTACGTTTTTAATTACATTTACATTTCTGAACTTTTTGGGAATAAGGGTTGCACTTATCAGTACAGCAGTGGCCAGTGATGACGAGTCAGAAGCATCTGAAAGGGCTAATGCATCACTAAAGTAATGGCTTGAATCAAATAGTCACACCATGACTGGCAAGTGTAAACACAGCTGAGGTCCACGCCGACTGCCAGCTTGTGAGCCAGCTGCTGTGTCAATCTACCTGAATTCTAAAAAACTTGCAGCACTTTATCAGACGGCAGTAGTCCTGAAATGACTCTAACAAGAGTCATGCCAATTGTGAAGGAAGCATGAAGCAAGACGACAGGAAATGCTGGCACCCTCACTAAGTCTCTGTGTTTCCTCTGAAGACACTCAGAATGCAAGGATGAGCAGGCAGGGATGAGTCAACAAAAGCCCTGCGTGCGTGCGTGTGTGTGTGTGTGCGCATGTGTGCGTCTTCGTTTCTCTGCCTGTGAGAATGGAGACCCATACTAATGCTTCTCCCACAGACAGTAGAGTCTACCACAAAAATCATTGGGGATAAAACAGAGTGACACAGAATGGAGAAAGGACAGCTAGAAAAGACAAAAAACAGACAAAAAGCTGAGAAGAAAAAAATAGCTGGGAGAGGATGTGATGAGGAAGCAGGGACAGATGTAGGTGGTGGAGTACTCACGGGTCTGAGCGAAGCCACTGAAGGATAATGCCTGTTGTACAGTACAGGACCGAACCTTGTCTCCGTGGTAACCGGCTAAGAAATGGGAGGAGGGAAAGAAAAAAAAGACTTTACATTTCCCAAATGACACAGATTAAGACCAGTACAGTGAGTGAAGACAAAGGTTGCCAGAATGAATCCTGGGTTTCTCTGATAATTTTCCTACATTTGTGTCTGCAACTGTTATAAGACTATATTTCTTTTTCTTCAGTTGGTTGTTTAAAGGTGATGCAAAGTAACTATATCTTGATGCTCAGCATGTACACAGAAGTGCACATTAAGCTGAGATTGATGTTGCTATCAAAAGTTGTTGTTACAGAAAAGGCTATTTAATATCTAATGTAACTGGCTGTAATAGACAGGGGTGCACATAACTGGTACGCAGGTACGCATGCGCGCCAAAAATCAGGAATGCGTAATGCCACTTGTGTAACTGAACGCCTTTGCGTACTTGACGATCTCTTCTAAACTTACATGTTGCTTGTCAACTATTGTCAGATGTCCAAAAAGCAACAGACATTAAGCAGCTTCTTTGGCATTTCGCCACCTACAAAGAAACGCCAACTGGAGCCAGAGCCGAAGAAAAGACTTTTATCGGAAAAGTGGCTACGAGATGTGCAGTGGCTTGAAGCCAACGATGAGCGCACTGAAATGTGGTGCAAGATTTGCCGATCACATCCACATCTAGCAGACAAAACAGGTGCATTTTATAAAGGCTCACAGAATTTCAACCATCCTTTATTTGACAAACATGAAAAGAGCAAGGAGCACACGAATGTGGCGCAAGCCATTGCTAATAAACAAGCTAGCCGAGAAGAAATGTCCAGTCGCCCACTTGCCAGATGGCGAGACAAGCTGAATGAAGAACAGCGGCAAGCTCTGTTTAATACGTTTCTCCTCGCCTTTCATAAAGCTAAACACGCACGTCCCATGTCTTCCTATTCTGAGGATATTCCTTTACTGAAGCAGCTAGGAGTAAATGTCGGAGGTGCATATCATTCACGTGAAGGGGGCACATGGATCATGCAGAGCATCGCT
>OMLP01014367.1:0-12427 GCA_900302685.1 Spondyliosoma cantharus
GACATCGCAGCTGCCCCCTACCCTCCCCGCGTAATGTTTCCTCTTCATGCGGGATCTGATGCGGTGTCACGTCAAACAGCAGACAAGATATGCTGGTCACCGCGGCCCGCTCCGTAATCCTCAGCCCCACCCAGCCCCTCAGCCTGTAGCCTCCATCTAAGAGAGGCGCGGAGAGACAGAATTAGAAACTGTCAGCAGAACTTCGAATGTGACGCTCTCGCAGCCTCTTATCTAAAGCGGTGGCACGAAGGCGCAGTGTTGGAGAGCCTTTTTGTTGCTGCTCAGATGCATCCGGGCAACAGTCTCGCTGCGCGTTGGCCGTCTTCCATTTCATATCGCTCTCCTCATTTTAACATCCCTCTCTCTTCCTGAGGAGTATCTCTTGTCACGTAGTATTAGGACAAAGTATTAATTTTCTCCAAAGGGAATGTGGTATCTATTCATAGCTTTGATCCCTTAAGGTATAATGCATGTACACTCGTTACCAACTGATTCCTGTCTCATATTTGGCTCAGCATGGCTGTCACAAGACAGTAATTTCACCCTTTTTCAAAATATCATGCCTGTCACAAATGATCAGGGAGATTTGCATTTGCTGACAAACACCTCTGCCCCTACCTTGACTATGTGCGATACACTCACAGCTTCAAAGAACCATGGATTCATGGTTTGCTGCTAATAATGAATGTTAAGCAATTAAAATCATTATTTATACACCTAATTTAATAAAATATGTGTAATTAAATAAGAATGAGGGATCAATGGATTATTTTTCTATACAACCTGTAGGCTTTCATTATTACGCCTTTAAATTTAGCGTTCTAATTCCTGCATCAACAGACGTCCAGAAAATAGGGTTCAGTTCCTAAAGGAAATCTGTTTTCAGCATATTTTAGACCCTGCTTTTTCTTTTTTAAGCTATTTTGTTTAAAGTCTTGATTTCCATCACATTAATACCTGAACATTTTACAAAAGGTGTGGAATCGTCCTCATTCTAGTCATGAGCATTAACATGAAAAAAGAATAGCTTGTGCTCTGTAGTCATGGCATTGAGTTTGAAGTGTTTGAAGGATTAATAATGCAGTATGAATCTTCGTTTGAAAAGCGCGAGAAAGCAGACAGCGCTACTTAGTCGTCGCGCAGAGGAGGATAAAGGTTACATACGGAGGTGTGAGGCAATGTAGAAATTACAGGAAATATCTAGAAAAAAAGACTTCTGATCAACTGATGATTGTGCGAATCAATTTCTAGCTCTGAAAGCAAACAGAAAATGCATTCGGCAGCCTGTGTAGATGCTGCGGGGGCTGCGTGACTAAAAAGTATTGTCTTTGTTTTTGCAGTCTCTGCTGGGCGTTCAGTGTGAAGTTCAGAGGCAGCTGAAGGCCTTTGTGAAACTGGAGCGTTTTGGCCAGATCTACAGAGCCAAAAGTGCCGGATGTCCTCAGACGGAGGATGAGAAGATCTTCGCCTCCGTCGGCTCCATCTTCGGCAAGGGGGTGAAATTTGCCATCAGAGGTGGTCGCATCAGCACTGACATCATCAGCTTGGCCAACGAGGACGGGCGGCGAATGGCTGCGGTTCTGAACGACGCGTTCTACCTTGAAGACCTCCACTTCACTATCGCTGGGATGGACACCCACTACTTTGTCAAACTGGGCTCAGTGGAGGGAGATCTGTCCCTCATTGGCATGACGGTGGGCCGGCGCACACTAGAGACCGGCGTCAATGTGACGGTGTCTCAGGTCAACACTGTTCTCAATGGCAGGACTAGGCGCATCACTGACATTCAGCTACAGTTCGGCGCACTGTGTCTGAATACACGTTACGGCAGCAGCGTGGACGAGGAGAAAGCCCGCGTGTTGGAGCTGGCCCGGCAGAGGGCTGTCGCCCAGGCGTGGTTCCGGGAGCGCCAGAGACTGAGGGACGGAGAGGAGGGCTCGCGAACCTGGACTGAGGGAGAGAAGCAGCAGCTCCTGGGTTCAGGGCGGGTGCAGGGCTATGACGGATACTACGTGGTCTCAGTTGACCAGTACCCTGAGCTGGCAGACAGTGTCAACAACATTCATTTCATGAGACAGAGCGAAATGGGCCGAAGGTGACATGAACACGGGGCTCTGGAATGACTGACTCACATGTAGGACATGGGACTTCTTGCCAAAGACAGTTGTGTACATGACCACTTTTTTTTTTTTGTTTGTTTGTTTGTTTTTTCGACTGTGCTCAACTTGGTTTTTAATATACTGTAAAAAGAAAAAAACATGGTTGCAATCAGTTGCACTGTATTAATAGAAGAGTGCCCTTCTCCTTTTGAAGGTTCTTTAACAGTCTTTGCCCTTCAAGTGCGGCTGCTAGAGGATGAAAATTTGCGATGTCTGTGACTTATTTTTGTGACTCCATTTCCTCGTTCCTTTTGGTGATTCTGTTCAAAGGAATCCAAGAGGAGTATTGGTAATGCATTATGTCCACTGGCTCACTCTGCTGCCAGACCTGCAGATTGTTATTCACAAGCTTGCTCCATTCTGCCTTTTTCTGCGCCTCAGCCAAGGAGATTCCTTCTCTTTTAATCACTTCTTTTTTATACTTGAAACCCTCATAGCCCCAGTCATCCATAAATAATGAGAGAGATTTCTGTTGGCGGTAGAGCCCTTCATCAAAACCCCAGCTGAACTTGTCAAAGCACCTTCATTTGTGTGATGTCTTGTAATTTTTTTTTTTTTTTTTAAGAGGAGGATTGATACTCATCTGTGGTCTTAGCTCGGAAGGCTTCGGTGCACCCTGACTGTGCATGTTGACGGCCTTCTTTATGAACTACAAAATTTGCAAAACGTGCTTAATCAAGCTTAAATTGTACGGTAAAGCCAACAAAGGGATATGAGGTCACTTTTTTTTTTTTTTATATATATATATTTTGTGCTTTTTTTTTTTTTTTTTAACCGGAATTTTTTTCTTTCCAAAGAAGAAAGTGAAAACACAGAACAAATTTGCTCTCTGCTCCTTTTTATTTGACTGTGGTCAAACGACTTGATTATGAAAATATTGAAGAGCCAACCCTGTAAGAAAATACTGTGGAATTAATGTCTGTATTTAACAACAAAGGGTATTTTACAGGAATGGTTTTGAATTACATTTTAGTTTTGTTTTATAAATAGCTATATGAATTAACAGTATAACAAATGTGAATTTAAAAAAAAAATGTGAACTATTGTCCCTTTTATTGTTAATTGTTGTACTTGAACAATACTTAAGGGTGTTTCAACACATGGAATAAACTATGAAAGGTGGTTTAGTTAAATCAATTACTGTGTTTTTCATTAGACAGACTACGTTTTGCTGATCTCGATTGCATATGAAAGGCAGTGTTTGCTTTTTTCAGTGAGCTTAAGTCAGTATTTCCTCGCGCCACAGTGTCCAGTCAATTAAAGCATGGGGTGAGGATGTTTTTGCAAAGTGACACTACGGAGATGGTAAAAGAAAACAGTCTCATCAGTGTGATTCATACTACATTAACATATTGACTGCTGAGATGGATGGCATTGTGTTGTGGTTGAGATGAAAGATACAAATTGCCTTTGCCCTAAGGGCTGCCCGCAGGTCAGCAACGAAAGTGCTTTCATTCTCCAGAATAGGGCTCCGCTTGGTCCCATGGCTGGCTGAAATGCATTAGACCTGCAGGTGTACTAGTTCCCGTTTACAGACTAAAGGTCGTCTATACACGGCAACCTTGGAAATAACCACACGTGGACACATTCTAGCTCCCATATGTCCGTTTCCTCCCCAGTGGAGACCGCAAAGGACAATTCTGCTCATTTGAAAATGTCATTATGTGAAAATTCAAGAGGAGTCAAGACTATTTTGGAAATTGTGACATTGATTTGACTCCTGGTACTTTTTGAACTATGCCAAGCCACTTCACACTCTTGACTTTCTTATGATTTTTCCATCAAAATATGAACTGTTTGTGTGTGTAGGGGTGGTGGGAGCATGATTGAGTGTCTCAATCTGTACAAACGTTAAAGGAAACAGTACACGGTTATTTTTATTTTTTTTTCTGCTGTTGGTTGATTCAGTGATGTTTTGTTTCCCAAAAGAAAATATGTATGTTCAACATTATATGAATGAAGGATATTTGCATTGTGGAATATTGCACTGAGAACTGTTGCGTCATTAGACTGTATCTTTTTCTAAGGTTTTGGACTCATTTTGAGTTTTGGTTTGTTCTCAACACTGTGTTTTTAGCGCTTCTCTTTGACCATGTAAATATGAAGACATCAAAGTAAGCTGTAAATAAAATGCAAATGTAGATACCTCTTAGAGCTACATCAGTGACCCTGTGTAGTCTTAAGGTAGGAAAAAAAATAAAGGGAATATTTTGTGTTTATTTTTTGTGTTTTGTTCTCTACGCTGTATATGACTCAACAATACAAGAGCATATTTTCTGCTGAGACATCAAATGATTCTCTTATATTCACTTTACTATCACGCTAGATTAGTGTAGATTTTAAAGGTCCTATATAATGCTCAGTTTGAGGTTCATACTTTCATTTTTGGTGTCAGCTAGGACAAAGTTAACATGCTGTCATGCAAAAAAAAACACAGAATTGTTCTTATTTTGTTCACAGCTGCAGCACGTCCATTCACCTTCTGTCTGAACGCTCCGTTTACTGTCTGTCTTTTTAAAGCCCCTCTGACAAATAGCCAAGTCTACTCCGATTGGTCCGCTCTCACAGACCTGAGCAGGCACAGCACAACTGGCTTTCCGAGTGTGACATCCCAACCATACTGAAGTCCTGACAGCTCATTTGAAGGCCCTGTTTGAATACAGACTGTGTGCATTTCTCTGTGCATTGAGCATTTTGATCATTTCAAAGTATTTTTCAAGCACAAAGTGTTCTTCTCAAACACTTCTCAGAGTACTAGTTTAGCCGTTGATGTTTAATGCATTACCAACAGCAGGCGTTTAGTCAGAGAGGTTTCTGTTTTCCAACTCTTCAGTCTAAATTATTCCTGACTCCTGCTCTGCTCTGCTCAGTGGCTGTGGTCACCTCTCCAGACCTGCAGGTCTTTGTTTTATTCTGTCCATATGTCAGCATTTTCATCGGCCTGTCTGTGACTGGATAGCCTAATTGGCTATGAAATCGCATACGAAAGGTGTAGCTATTAATTCAAATTGTACTCGGTACTCAATGATGAAAAGTAACTAAGTAAGTTACGCGGTGGAATGCATACCTAAGTACAAGTCAAATTAAAGGCTTGAGAAAATACTCATAAAAGTAAACCTGCTGCATAATTGAAAAAAGACTCACTCTTTTACGATATGGCACCTTTCACTTCTATATTAAACAGCTTGGAAATGATTGCATGATTTACTGTTCACCTGCATCTGAGCTTGTGATACATTACATTAATTCTCAAGCTGCAACACATACCTTAAGACTTTAATGAGGGTAATTTGATGCAATATGATAATGCAATATTGCACCATGCGTCCTTATTTAGTTAAACATGCATTACCACCTGTTTAGGCTTTGGATCTATTAAATTCTCACATGGTGTGAACATGTGGCTTCATCACCAGCACATAAAATCCTGACTATAAATAAAAGCATCTCCGCAGTAAATGTATTTCACAGTCGTAAGACAAGAAGCCACGAGGGATGCCGTGCAAAACTTGACTATTAATTAACCTGTCAAAGTTGAGGAGCAATTCTTTGATGTTACAAAAGGCAGCAGGAGACTGTGCTTTTTAAACTTGATAACTTTGTTGAAACAAGTGGAGCTCAGGGGCTAATCCTGTTAGCAGGCGGGGTGACTCGGGAGTTAGCTGCCAGTATGCGGTGGCGGCAAGGGAGCCTGGAACATTTACACTCTCTGCAGGCGGAGCTGAGCTCGGTGCCCAGAAGAAAGAGTGCTGGCCTGTTTTACCTAAGCAGACAGCACTCTCGTTTGTTCTTCTCCACTCTTCCATTAATGTGAGAGGAATAAACCGCTGATATCGCTGCGTGACGGATAAGCTTCATAGGCGACGATCACGCCCTAATGTTTGCTTTAGCTAGTTTGACTACACAAGTTTTTTGCAAAGTAAATTTCAACTCCGCGGCTCTCGCCTTCCTGGAGACAGCCTGAGCCTCGAGCCCCGCATGACTTCTGTAAAGAGGATTTCTTTACAGGGAACAGAAAGTCCTGCGAGCAGAGAGCCTGTGCAGAATGAATTCTGGTGGAGAGAGGCAAAATGTCCTTTAGCCTCGAGGACTGCAGTCTTTTTGGCAGAATCACGATAACAATGATTTCACATCAGCCCCTGATGCAGACAGGAAGCACTCGTTTATTTATTTTTTTGTGTTGCTGATAATTAGGATCAGATCTAATTAAGTACAAGCTTTTAATATACCCTTTCATCTATTTTGGGAACAATGGAGCATCGACAGCCATTAACACACCTCGTAAAGCCAAATGTTTGCGAGAGCACGAATAAGAATCAGATGCAAATGACATGTCATTCATGGATGACAGTCAATCATATTTTGACACACTGCTAAATTTGTATTTTTTTGCCATGAGAACAAACTGTTCTGTGATACTAAAGCACTGTGTTCAATCACCGAGGGGCTGAAAAAGCAAGGAGAGGGTGAGGAAAACAGTATGTGCCAGAAAGTGTTCAAAGTAATGGCTCAGTCACTGGTATTGATGAATGACCTTATTAAATCCTCACAAATTTGCTGTTGTCATTTGTGCTGTGGGGTAGTGAAAATCTTTCTAATTGCACTTTTAATCGATTAAAGTGACACATCATGCTGGCTACAAGTAATAAACGATGTTTTGAACCTAATGCGATTCATATAACACAGAACCGTTTAAAAATGGGTGCACAAAGATATTCAGGTCACATGCGTCAGGCAAAAATTGAAGAAAAAAAAAATCATTTTCGACTCTTGTTTTTTTGTGTTCCTCTTGCGCTTGTTCGACTTCTCTCCTTTTTTTTTCCAGACAGCTGGGTCTGCAGGACTGGGTCTCGGAGTTCAGTTGGAGTTTGACAGCTACAGCGTTTCTGGCGCACGCAGCCGAACTCTGAATTTGATCCCGCATTCTCTTAACACCTACCATTACATTCAATTTTGACAAACCCCTTCCAGATATTTATGTGAGAAGAGAGAAGAAAATCCTGCTTTTAGCCTGATTTCACAACCACGACAGGCGGTGGAAGGTGAAACTTTTCTCTAAAGAACCATGCTTGAACTATTTCCCATTACCTGCGCTGAGTCTGATGCGGAGAGATATCTTCGCATTGCTTTCACACTCCATCTGTTTCCTCTCACTGATAATTTGAACACTCTCTGAGCCCGAGTGTTGGATAAACACTGGCAGAGGTATTTGCTGTTAAAATCAGCAAAAGGTTGATTCCTGCTGAGGCCCAGCCAACCGTTCCCTCAATGAATCCTGTATGTAGTCCGAAAATAACTGCTGAAATGAAACACCTGTTGTTGTCTCTCGTTTTTTTCTCTGTCTGTCATCCTCGGGCACTTTAATTACATGACAGTCAGCTGCATTTATATTCCTGTAAATCAGTGAGTAAAAAAACAGGACAAGCTTGCTCCACTATGTTTGCAGCTTCCAAGAATTCTCAGGCCCAATTCCAATACATCCCTCGTCCTCACCACTAAGCTCTACCCCCTGCGTTTAACACGTTCCCAGTCGCACGCGGCACACTTCAAACTGAGGGTTATGAGAACTCTCAAGCATAAAACGATCACTACTAGCTTGGTGGTGTCTCGGTAGCTTGCTAAATAGCTAGCTAACGTCACATTGTCATGACTGATTTGTGCATTTCTGACATATGTCGTTGTGGCTGTTGTGCTGAATTGTCCCATGGCGATGTCCACGGTGAGACATGCATCCCTGTGGCAGGTTTAAAAGCGCCTTCGTCTTCAAACCGCATGTCCGTAACTTTGCTGAGTTCAGTCTCAGACAGCTAGCTGTACTGAGGAAGCTAAGCTAAGACATCTCTGATTATCAACCCGCATGGTTGAAAGAAACACACAAAAAGCAGCCCGCGGCCACAAATTTAACCAAGTGTCTTGGGTTTGCCTAACTGGGACACAGAGAATTGATGCAAGTGCAATGAGCAACAGCGGACATGTATTCATTTCCCCTCCTACATGTCACAAACAACAACAACTCTCGCCTTACAGCAGCTCTGAGGGGATTCGCCACTTCATGCGCTCTCTGTTGGGGCAGCTTTTAAATCCCGATTTTTACAACGGTCAGTGCTCAGTGCTGGATGATGCCATCATTTATCTTTAACAAAATAAAATGTCACTGTTGCATTCCGTCCTTGAACGGCATATGATGCCATAAATTTGACTAAAGCCCAGCAGCAAAGTTGTTGCACTCAGTACCACTCCTCTAATATGAGTGCAGTCTGGCAGGGTAAGAGCACAGGTTGCTAATGTTAACATATAAAGCACCGCTTTCAAAGTAGCCGGGTAGCGAAGCAGTGTTCTTTTTTATTTGAATGAAACTGGGAACAAATTGTGAGCATCCATACTTTCCCATCTCCGTCGGATAAATGGTTAGTGGCCTGTGATAATACCAGGATTGCAAGAGAAATGACCACAGCTGAAGACAGCATATTGGAAATGTCCAGTCACATATGTTTACATAACATCAACCGCTTCTGATGACATATGAGTGTGGGTGTCCCATTTCAAAGGGGGGGAGATATATCAACCGCTACCCATTCTAACTCTGGGGCATGGGGTGCTTGAAATTGAGGGGTTGGGGTAAAAATTGGAAATGGGATTGAGCCCAAGCCAGTCTGGCTGCGCTTGTTCAAGTTTTCCCAACAGCCATAAAATAACTAGCTTTTATGATGGTCCACATCTGCTGTTTAGCCTGATAACACCATATGCCTGGATGCATAGGACAGCCTCAGACTCTGTCGTTAATCATTCAGGCCCACAGTCCCCTCTGCACCAGTTATGCAAATGGTGGACCAATCATAAAAGCTAATGGGGCAAGGAATGGTAAACCAACTGTCCATAGAGAAGAGTGGCTGAATTTTCCTCAAGGTTTAGGTCTCATTTGGATGCCCACCATGATGACAAAACACAGCAGCAACAAGAAGCACTCAGTGAAGTGCAAGCTTCGGAAATGAACCCGAGGTGATGGAAAGTGTCATATTTCTGCGGGTCATGCAAAGGCCAGCGTTGCCTCTCATGCAACTGACCTGCAAAGGGAAAATGAGGAAATGTGCAGCACTAGCACCTTAAGCAGTACAATGCCGCATGCTCGTAATATGAGAGGCATTATTTTCCAAAAATGAGACTTAAGAGCTGTGTGTGTCAGAGCCCACTGTAGAGCAACATAAGCTGATGGTTCTGACCTCCGTCCGAGCATGAGAGTGACTCATTATACGGCTCTCAGTGTTGAAATCATTTTCACTGGGATAAACATCACCAGGATAATCAATAATCTGTCAAATGGAGCCGCTGTCGAAGCTGTCCTCACACATTCAGCCTGTAGTTTCTTAGAAAAGGATAAAGGATAAGTTCGCACAAAAATAGAAAATGAAAATGTAATCCAAGTTTCCCAAAGCCCCGAGATCACAAATTGCTTTGTAAAGACGCCATTTACACCCTCAACATGCAGTCAAGCTTGCTGCTTAGTGGCTAGTGGAAGATTTCAGCTTTAAAATGGGGTTTAATTAATGTCTTATCAAATTTATTTGGGATCTTTGGGCTTCTGAAGATTTGAATTACAACATACGAACTGTACGGAGTCACGGTGCGTTTATCTTTTTTGTCCTTGTTTTTTTTTCCCCCCCCAAGTCCCCATCGACCTCGGTTGTTTAGGAGAATGCCGCAACACTGTTTTCCTGTGAATCTCCAGAAATGTTTTGTGGACTGCAAAACTTCGGGGTGAGTAGATAATGAATCAATTTTCATTTTTGGTGACAGTTTAAGGCTGTGACTAGCAGGGGTTCATAATTTGTTCTGTTTATTGCCTCTTTTGAGCATTACAAAAACACACATTACAAAACAAACATAAGCTAAAACAACTTTTGCGCGATAACTCAGTTGTGTGTTTCCCATTATTTTCTCCTTGGTTACCTCAGCTTGGGCGACTGAGAAATGTGACAACGCGGTTCCTATTCCCTCTCTGATCTCCATGGATTATGTCGGAATTGACACTGTAAGAAATTAATCCTGTCAGCACAAGGTGAAATTCTTTTCTTTGCTTTTTCAGAAACACATACTGTGAGGGTGTGCATGTGTGTGGTTGATTCCAGCGGGGTCTTGGTGGGTTTGTTGGACTCACTGGAGGCAGAAGCCGCAGCTGCAGCTGCCGCCTCCCATCACATTTCCCCTGACAGGTGTGAACAAAGGACCCAGAGAAATGTCACTGCAGCATTTTTAAGTCACTCGGACACCTCTTGCATTCAGGAATGAATCTGCCTTCGCACATTATGCAAATCATATTGACAGCATATCTAATGCTTTTATTAGGCTAATTATGCCTAAGGTCAAATCTGTCCGTAGCAAAAGATCAGTACCCATTCAAACCAAGTGTCTGGAAGCGTTTGGTTTGACTGAAAGGTTAGCCAGTGCTTAATTTCTTGGGACAGCTTATCATGTAGCACTTTATGTCCGTGAAAAAAATAGGTGTTATTGATTCTGCGTATGACATGAGCACCAGTCATGATCAGTCAGGGGCCGTCTTTTTGGTTTAGCACGCCAGCAGTGACGAGTTGCAAAGATTACGGAAACGACTGTGCTAAAAATGGTTTTCGTCAAATTCGGAAAACACAATGTTCCCCTCCGCTCACTGTGACACGCAACAGGGTGTTTTAAAACATCTTCAGATCCACCTCTCCATCATGTGAAGAGAGAAGAAGTTATCAAAGATAAAGGCAGAGAGGAGCCGCAAATGTAGGCTTCGTCCTCAGTGGATATACTCTGTTGTCACGGTTGAACACGACAGATGTATATTTAATAGGCTTGAGCTGCTGCATATTAAAAATATATAAAGCAGCAGAAAAAAAGGTTGTGTATTCTTTGAATTAGTCAGCTTTCTTTAGGTCAAAAGGTTAAATTGATGTAAGGTTGTTCAAAGCCTCACCTGAAGCCTTTGCTACTGCAAGTTAGTTTGTTTGCTCGAACGCGCTTCATGGGTTGTTCAGTGAAGACATGGAAAAAGCTGACAAAACGGCCAGACCTTTGTTGCATATTTTCTTTAGTTGTGTACCTATTATATCCAAAATGTAAGTACACAACTCAAGAAAGTAACAACATTCAAAACCCAGAGAAATCCGAAATTGTGTTCAAGATAACGGTGAGTTTTATTTGGTCGTCTCTTGTCACCAGATCGAGGAAGGAGGTCGGCAACCAGATTAAACTCAATATGAATACAACTTTTAAACACTAGCTGGCCAGTGAACATTGCTGTCTGATCCATGTAGCTGGACTGTCACCGACAAAGAAGAGAACATTTCTCGTAATTCATCACCAATTACGTCTGCATCTCGCCTTACAAACGTTGAGGGAGAGGGAGTAGTTGAGATCAGCCTGGGTTGACTTGAATCGCACCTACAGGAGTTTAGATGTGTGACAGTCACTAAAGAAAAAAGCAAATCCATAAATAAAATCAAACCCTAGCTGAATCTTAAATTTCATCTGTCTTTATGGATAAAATGGTTTCATTCATGACAATCCTTAATCTGCTAGGTGACACTGACAGGATTTTCTCAGAAGTTCTCATTGCCACGGGCATATTCTTATTACCATCAGCACTTGTTAGACACAATAGCTATCTTGTGTCTCACTGCTGTTTAACAACAGCTTTGTCAATCTTAGTGGCACTTTTGTGAACTGCTCGGCCCACAGTGCAGCTGCCCAAGGACAAGTTGCGCTGACTCAATACAGAATTCAATCAATTGAAAGAATACGACCAACATGAGTGTACTTTTGTTGAAACGGGGTGGTGGTTATATCACTACTCTCTTATTTGATATTGTTTTGTCCCTTTCACTCCAGCGATGTAAAATCCATGTGATTCCTCTGAATGGTGCCCTTCGCATAAAGCAGATGTATAGCAGACTTTGTTTCCTTTGTCCTCCTTTGAATCTGCTGCTGCCGTCTGTATTTGTGTGTGTGCGTGTACGTGCGTGTACGTGCGTGTACGCGCGTGCGTGCGCGTTTTAGTTTGAAATACAAAGCCTGAGCTCACTCTGACAGAATTATTTTGGTTACAGAACCTTTGGGCCCATTACGAATACTATTATGTAGATCAGCCTTGAGGAATTTATTTCCACGTTGTGCATTTGGATTGTGACACGCCTGGCCTCTCATTTCATTTACCCATACAAATAAGCCTGCCAGTCCAAATGCTTTAAAGTCGCAGAGGAGAAATTTTTAGCGCATTTCACTGGGAG
>OMLP01014373.1:12481-23831 GCA_900302685.1 Spondyliosoma cantharus
TGCTCTCCGTCGTACACACAAACAAGTATGCTTAAACATAAATTTGCATGAAAAGTCAAGGGATGTATACAAGCAACAGCATGCCCCGTACATGAGAAGTGTGAACCGGACAGGCGGTGAGCTAGGGATGTAAACAAAACACACAAGCTAAGAAGGAAGTCTTCTCTGCTAATGATCTAACTTGCTCTTCTCTCAGATTCATCGCTCAGCGCTGCAGCCAGTAAATGACCAACTCTCCTGTGTGCATGTAAGTTAGCATGTAAATCCTCCTGTACTTTGTAAATACAAGAACGCCTGCATGTCTTAAGGTCGTCCCTTAAATCGCTAACACAATACGCAGCCCAGGACCTCACTAACCAGTATTAACCCTTATGGACTATTAACCCAGTGATTCATCATGGATAATGGTGCTCCTGGAGCAAGTCAGCCTATGCATTGTATAGTGACGCTCTGTAGTACGATGCTGTGGCAACTGACGTTTTATGAAATATAAATAAGGGCCATATGAATTTAACGTGCATGTGAACTTATTCAATTTCAAAGACCCAGCTGAAAATTACTATTATGATCTATGTGAGGTCAGACACACACACTAAAATTACCTCTACAGTTCTGACCATGTCAGCAACATTGTTCTGACCCCTTTCCCTTGCTCACTATCTAACGACCCTCTCAACCTATTTTGTCCCTCGTTCCAACCCATTCTCCTCCGCCTCCACAACTCTCTCAGGAGTGGTGTTTCCATCAAGGCCTTTGGTACGGAGGGGGGGGCGGCCAAAAGGATGGGGGGAGGTGAGTGAAGAGAAAATATAAGAAGGTACAGAGAGGAGGTAGTGGTATGGAAGTGTCCATTGGGCACTAAGTGGTGTGAAGAACTGAGATAAATCCTCCATTATGGTCTATCTGCTCCTCAGCGCTGATTAACAACTAGCTGGAGACAAGTGGCTAGCAGCCGTGAGGAAAAACCCTCTGTGGTCAGAGCCATTTTGGTCGTCTCACAAACATTTGCTATCAAAACTGACGAGTTAGCTAGGCTGCAAAGAGCATCTTATATAGATATACACAACAGATGTTATGCAATAAAACTGGGCCTGTCTAGCTGATATCTAACTAAGTAGATGGGTTAATTTCAATTATACTTCGGAAAATATTTCATATACTATTTGACATCTTAATCTGCTAGTTTCTTTTCGTATTTTAATTTCACATTAAAAAATATGACATAATCGTATAAAATATCATCAATTTATAAAGATTAACAATTAATACTGTACGTGTCTGGTTGGGGCCCCTCGTCACATTTCAGATGTCTATGTTGTTAGCAGTTCCACTATAGAGACATTTCCACTCTAAATTTGTCACATCGTTTCATTTGGATACTAGTTTGAGGCCCAATATTTCACAACAAACAGGAGAATTATTAATCCCCCCAAAATTGTATCAAGATTTATGTAGCCTCTCACCTTAATCATCACACGACCCCTCACATTTATCTTGTGACCCTTTCAAAGGGGCCAACCCTATGTTGGGAACCACCAGATTAAACAGTACATAAAACTGGCTCCACATCGAGCAGCTACAACTGTAACATGCTGCTCAGACATAAATGCGTCAGTATCAATACGTCAGTTTATCGCAATATCACAGTCACAAAAGCTGAACCAGTACTTCAAGTAAACTCAATGCTATTACTTTTATTCAAGTAAAGTTTTAAATGCAAGACTTTTATTTGCAATGCCGCATTTTAACACTGTGGTATTGGTAATTTTACTTAAGCAAAAGATCTTCCAACACTGCTGAAAGCAAATTGAAGATGTTTTTTTAAACAGTAATGATGGTATTAAATGTTTTTCAAAATGTTCACATAAATTGTTTACACTACTTTGAAAAGCTTTAGATAATACAGTATATGTACAATAGCCTTCTAAGCTAAATGTAGGAGTGCCTGAAAGAAAATGCAGAGGTATTTTCAGCGGCTGGGCAGCAGAAGGTCAGATCAATAAATGAAAAAAATGGATGCTTACAGAATATGCTATTGCGGTCTCCCCTTTCTAATGCCTACTAAAATGTTAAAGCAACACTATAAATGCCTACTCTGTGTGTTCCTTTAAAGTGGGCTCTGGCCTTTAGATAAATACAGGTGTATGCCCTTACACTTTAACTTAAAGAAGGATAAATTAAATTTTAGTGGCCACTTACTTATCTCTGAATTGTATATCTCTGAACTTCCTCAGAAGTTCACGGTGACTTGAGAGCTCGCGAGACGGAGCATGAACAAAACAAACTGAGGCTGTGATCGCATATAAAAGCCTGACCTCTGAAGTGCCATTCACTCTCCTGGTGTTCGAGGAAAAAGAAATGTTGCCTGGTCATAACACAGCCCACTAAGTGATGCTAATTGCGGAATATGATATATTCTATGGCTGCCGCAACGCCTAACCAATCATGACACAAAGTATTCTATCATTTATTCTAAAAACCAATGGGATAATTTCAAAAGCCCGTATTGACCCCTCCACCTACACGTCTATTTATTCTTTGAATAGCAATTGTGGTCCCAGAACCATGGTGGCCAATGTGCTGACATCAGCAAAGCGAGAGGGAGAGGGCTGGTTGTTAGAAAGAGGAGGTGGGTGGGGTGCCCTGTTGTGCAACTCGGAGGAAATTCCCTTTCTTAGTCCGTCAAAACAGTATTTCTCCCTGGAGACAAAGGCAGCCACAGCGCATATACATGCACAGCAAAACAGATGTGGATATAAATGGTTTAGTGTATAGGAAGAGTAGACTAGTGACAGGAGACCGCATCATTTAACTGCCTCTCCTCAAAAAGTTCATTTTTTTCATCAATATGCGATGATGTTGGCTATACTTATGCCCCCGCTCAACGCAAGAGGAATGGAGATTTATAGTATTAATATTCTATACATTATGACCATGCCATTGGGTAATATTCTGGCAATTACACTAATGAACTCTCAGCATACAGTGCCCCGTGTTAACATCACAGCTTGAGGGTGGACATTCTTTTAAGCGCTAATCTATCTACCCAAGTCTACAACCCTACATCCATCCATATCAGTCGTTGGTTAGCACGATATATTAAAGCACCCCTATCCAGGCGCAAGGACATCTAAAACTGGAAGACATATCACCTCTACCAATAATGGGCATGCAAAAATGACGGATTCTTCTGGAATTCAAAGGGAAACATAGCAGGGAGTATCATTGATTTGCCCCTCAGAGATTACCTATGTATCATAAGTGTATGTAGATCATCCGCACCACCCCACCCCCCTTCTCCCCACCGGTGACTATAGTATTGGAATAGGAGCGAAAAAGGGGAGGCACATACAGTAGATGACGAGCTCCAGTCACATGGTAAAGCCCACGGAGGATCTCATCAGCCTCTATGTAGATGTGTATGCTGAGTGAGTGATTGCCCATGGCTGGAAATTGGTGTAGAGGGCTTCACGGGGGAATTGGAGGGACGAGTTTTCTCTCTCAATCTCTCCCTCTCTCTCTCTGTCATACACACATAGGCACACACTTACACACAGACGCACACAAATATACACACTTATTGGAAAACACCCACTGCAATACACCCATGCACACGCCTGCGCATGCATGCATGCACGCATGCACGCACGCACGACCTGCTCACACAGGAATCTGACTATATGCACATGCACAGTGAGCCAGGATGATTAAGGTCCTATGCAGAGGAGGTTCTGAGTTGTACTGTGCCGCGGCTGCCTGTTTTCCCTGCTGAATACAAGCCACTAGCTCGGTATTCTCCAATGGGGAGGAAACCCGTCATCACAAATGCAAGATCAGGGGTAATTACGTTGTAATATGCCACATGAAATATTTCTTTGTAGCAGGAACGGGATTCCCTTTGCTTCAAATTTAGTAAAGATATATTCCACACAGCTTGGCTGCTATTTTTGTGGGCATGTATTTAAATTTTTCTCCTTGTATTTTTTTGTAGAAGGGATGTAACGGTCTGCTCATTTGCAAACGTCTTACTGTACGTGTCTGCGAGCGTCCCTGTGTCACTGTCATCCAATCCAGCCGGCATGGGAGATCAATCCTGCTACAGTGTTGATCAATGATTCTGATCAGGTGAGATTATAGGTATTGCAGAGATATCAATGCGATGATGGATGATTGATAATGCAACCACAGCGATCGATCAGTGGGATATTGCTGATAAGACTCTACAGCCTTGCGTGGCAATTTGCATTTATCGCAGCAATCTGTGGGTCTATCATCTAATATTTAGGTAAAGTGTTGAGCCAAATTAATAGTGCAAAACAAAGACATATCTATTTTTGTTGGAGTACTCTGTACTTCACGGTACTACAGTGTATAACATCACAGCCTCTGAGAGAGCATAATCAGCTGATCTTTTTTTTTTTTTTTTTTTTTTTTAAATCCCAGATGAGCCCACATATTTGATTTGTCAAATCCATGCATCTTCACAGCCACATATTGTGACCACTGGTCCATCAAGTCCCCCCATGGTGGATTAGGGCAAGGAGGGTGATTTGTTACCCTTTTGGGAAGCTGTCTTGGACGCTCATTTCCCCCTGCTGCATATTCTGCCCCTCTGCCGCCATCACCCCCACACCCCCACCCCTCCATTTTGATGAATAGCCGGCCGCATGAAGGCGAGCAGCCGATCTCACCACCAAGGTTACGGTAACCTGGGCCCCGCATCTGGGGGCTACCTGCCTCCAATGAGCACCGCAGAGAGAGGGAGCGAGAGACATAGGAGGGGAGTGGAGGGTCTCTGCTGCGCTGGAGTGGCAGTGGGGAGAAGGAGCGGTCCAAGGATCCTCCTTTATAGGCTTTAAATCTGCATGGCAATTTCTGGAGACCAGGCCTGGATGGGATTCTGATTACTCCTCCTCCGCCACCACCACGCTCATCCTGTCAGCCCCCTCCTTCTACTAGACTCTCCTCCAGCAGGTTGATGTCTCCCTACCTAGCTTTTGCCACTGATCACCCAGCCCCTATATGCCTGATTACTGGACGAGCGGCGTTATGGATTGCTCTGAAGGACAGCAGAGACTCATCCCGATGAATCGTTCTCAGGAGGCTGGATTTTCGCAAATCTGAATATGAATGGATTTATTTGTCTGTTGATTGGATGGATTGGAGAGCAATATCTATCAGCGCGCGAGCAATTACTGGCAATGACCTGTGTAAATGTATGGAGGCATTAATAATATACATACTCTGATTCATAATACATGGTAAAAAGCTAGAATACCTACTCAGAGCCATTTTATAAGAATATACATGTTTAAAGGCCTGAGAACACATTCACAGACCCATTTGCCAATTACCAAGTACAGCTCTCACATTTCTCATGCCCTTCTGTGACCATCTTCTCCAACAGCCGGTGAACCTTTCGCCTTTCCACGACACCCCAACCTACTTTCTTCACAGCCCGCAGTCTGCAGGCCCCACTTTCTCACAGCCACCAAGTCCCTCCCTTCAAAGAAGTGGCCGACAAACAACCCCATATTAAAAAAAAAACAAAAAAAACATAATCCATATCTACAACCGGAGAGTGAAAACAGTCTAACTCTGACACTATCTCAGGCTCCCGCTTTTGTATGCTTTTATATTTGCACACAAAGCCCGAACGCAGCAGTTTTCTTTCTCTTTGTGGGGATGTCGGGTTTTCATCGCGGTCCAGCACCACTAGAGAACACTGTCTCTGCCAGCGATTAGAGCCTGAGGTACAAGAGGGCCACTTCACCTCCAAGATTAGAATGAAACAAAGGCTGAAGTCTTCGTATTGTGCCAAGAATGGTAGCAGACAGGAGAGGAGAATGGTAGGAGCCAAAAACAGACATGCTGGAGAGCTGAGTGGAGTGACTTGTCCGGAAAAAGAATTCAGTGTCTTTCTAACGAGGCAATTTGCACAAAATAAAAAAAAAAACAAACACAAAAATGATAACTCACTCTTACACAGTTAAAGATAGGATTTAATATGATCTCTATGCAAAGAAAAAGTGCCCTTTATTTTGGCTTTGTTGGTGCATCACACCCTCAGAGTTGCTATCTACCATATCAAGTGTAACTTGAGCATACAGATCACACTGTTACACCTATGGCCTTTGTTAGCTTCTACCAGTATTGTAGATTCAAAGCACTCAGCTAGCAGGGTCAAGGCCTTGCTGTGTGGAGAGGTGAAGGCAACATGACCCGCCTCTGCCTATTCTACTGCTCTCCGCTGCCGCCCGCCTCCCGCGCTGCTCGGCTCCATCCTATTTATTCGTGGAGGTTTGTAACTGTATATGTGTGTCTGCATGTCCACGTTCCTGTTTTTTTTTCTTCCTCTCACATCTTTTGCTTGCTCAGTCAACAGGCCCTTGGCTGCCCACCACTGGTTGCTAATTGCTGCTGACATTGTTTGGCCTCTCGCTGCTTAGTTTAGGACAAACCCCTCATTCATGTGCTGCGGACAGCTCGTTAGGGCCGACCCCCACGTTCTGCATCTTTCTCTCTCTCGCCGTCTCTCTATCCCTCTCTCTCTCCCTCTTTCACTGACCTCCTTAATTAACTGGTAAGGCGCTGCTGGGAAATTTGCACACAAAGGCCTGGTGTCTAGCCTGTTAGCCTCCCACTACCCAAACACCCCCTTCCGCCTCCTCCTCCGCCTCCCTCTCTTCATCCCCATCCTCAGCCCGCTACTGTCTTCATCCCAGGCCCAAACAGAGGTCATTGTACAGTCGCAGAAAAACAAAGATAAAGTGATTCAGTACACACACGGCATTCGCACACATTCACCCATTCGTTCATTCTTTTTCCTTGCCCGCCGCCAGCCCCTCCTGCTTTTTGCTTTCCCCTCTTTTGCTTTTCTCTCCATTCCTTTTCTGTATTAATAGCGGACCTCATTAAAAAAGCTTGTTTGGAAGTGGTTCACTAGTGATACGCTCTTTTAAGTTGTCTGTTTGCTTGCTTTCTCTATTTAGTTTTATTGCTATTATTCTTGCTCTATCTTGCCTATTCGTCATGCCCTCGCCTCCCCCACACGCCTCCCCTCTCCCTTTCAGGAAGCCCTTCGAGGCTTCAGCTGTTTTTGTGGTCCCTGCGGAGGGCTCCCCAAGAGCAGTTAGCTGGTTGTCGGGAACGAGGGCCCTCTAAAGGGGCCCGCTCAAGAATGCTCGGGGCAAAGAAGTGTAAACAGGTGGAGCCTCTCCATTATATGGGACCCCCTCTACACTCACACACTCCACCTCCAACTGTCTCTTTCCATGTCAATGTCCCTCATGCAGCTACACGCAGTCAAACACACACGAATAAACAGTCTTGTACATTCCACCACAATTCTTGTTGTGTGTGTGTTTGTTTTCCACAGCTACCCCTTTGCGCTGCTGTTGGACCACAAGGCCTCCAAACAGCATCTCACTTCTCCCCTGGGTGCCTTTTTTTTCTCAACCAAATACTTTGTGAAGTGGTCTGTCCATGGGCTCTGTGCATGTCTGAGAGCGGTGGATGCGTGCATTGAAGAAACTCTAACAGGATCTATATCATTGCCAGTTTTCTATTCGCTCTTTAATTTCCCAACATTGCTTCCCACTCTTACTTTGTATTTCATTCTTTCCCCCGTTCAATCGATCTTTCTTTCCTTTCTGTCCGTTTATTCCCTGTTTTCTTTCAGTCATCCTTTCTTTCACTTTGGATGGAGAGGAAAGAGTGAAACTCCAACTCAAGTTTTGAGTTTTGAGCTTAACGACAGCTATATTGATAATCATTTCGTCGGCTTGAGTAATTTTGAGGCAAATCTATATTTAGTTTTCTCTACTCCTCTATGACAGTAAAGTGAATATCTTTGGGTTGTGGACAAAACAAGACACTTATGGACATCATCCATCTGAAATCTGTCAGTAAATTGGCAGACTAATCGATTACGAAAATAATCCTTAGTTGGAGAAAAATATGAAAAATAAAAATGTAATAGCTTGTCACATCCCAAACGTTCTTTCTTTCTAATAAACCTAAAATGACTTGAAATGCTCCTTTTCAATAACTTACCAAATCAGAAACAGACAGAGGATTATTGAACAAAAATAATCTAATAAACTGTGTATCTATATGCAGCAAACTCTTGCATGTCATATGTAATCTGATCATTGTTGGCTTAATATTTCCCCATTTAGCAAGAAAAATAAATTATTTCTGACCTACTTGGTCACATTTCGTGTTTGTCATTTTTCCTACAAAGTCCCTTCAGTGTGTGTCGTATTTGTGTGTGAATGCATGCATGTATATATGTGTGACGTGCACCTGAGGTTGCCTGCAACAAAGTACCGATGATGGAATCCTTTAAGGCAGAGGAGGGGTACAGAGGCGACAGTAAAAGAAAGAAAGAGAGAAACTAACTTCTGTTCGCCTGGGGAGTACGATGCAGCCCATCTGTTGAAATTGTTCCACATATTGTGACCTAGATAAAGAAAAAAACTTCACTCTTATAGGTAGCGCTGCCTTCGTCTGTGTTTGACACTTGTCTATTCATTTTATTGGTCTAGTTGTCTCAAAATAGAGGACTTTTGCATAATTTTCAGCTTTACATATGTATGATTTCAATACATTTGTATTAGAAGAATGATGTGGTATTGAAACTAAATCAATTTAAAAAAAAAAAAAGTATTTTACTTTTTATATTAGCAAGGAGTCTCTCTTTATGTGCCCGAAGTTTAAATTTAAACATTTTACAATGGGAAAAGACTAACAGAGCAAAAAGTAATCTGCATTTTGGGGAGATGAATAGTACAAGCTGAATTCAACCAGTCAACCTCTGGGTAGCCTGGATTGCATTGCTGTCTCTCTTCATTCATTCAAAAGTGTGTTGCTATTCTTTTTTCTGTCTTTTTCTCCCTTTCCAAGGACCCCTGTCATTGTCAAAAGAAGATGCCCAGGGTTTTTGTAATTGACGGGAGGATGGAGAAGCAGGGGCAAAGGTTAAAAGAGATATCCTTTGCCTGAATAAGGATGTAAAATTGACTGGGAGAGTGTCTTTCAGAAACTCCAGCCTGACCTTGAAGGAGGACCACGAGGAGGTTCTTACTCTCTTATGGACCAAGGAAGGTGGGTTAAGTGGGGCCGTCCTGGCCACACATTTGCAAACATGTACACAGACACACACACACACACTGTAAATGCACACACTCGCAAAGAAGCACAAGGAAACACTGGTGAGAGGCTCCTATTGTGCACCTCTCTGACAATATTATGTTTGGGCAAGAAGGACATTAATTTGCCTTCTTTGAAGGGAAGTGCACTTCTCAGCCATCTTCAGCCCACTTGAGCTGGAATTGGAGTGGAGTCCCCCGCTCTCCTCAATCCATCCTGCCACCACCCACCCACTGATTGTCTCCCCAAATGAGGGCCCCCAAGGCCCCATGCACCCCTCACCGAGGGGGGCTTCAGTGCTGCATGCAAGATTTAAGGTTGACTAGTGGGTGATGGAGTTGTTCCATTTTATACTGTCCTTCTTCACTGTCAAAAGGAGGAAAATATTTACCAAGTTATTAAGTTATGGTGAACAATGAAGGGCATAGAGTAAAGAGGACATGGTGAGGAGTTACGTTCTCTGTTGAGAATACAGTAGAGAACCAACAGCCTATACTGCAAATACAACTGGAGTAATAGTATATATTAAAAAAACAACTGTATTGTAGCTGTATTGGAAAGCTGGAAACTAGTCATCATGACGTTTATTCTGATGTTCAAAATAATCCATCAAATATAAATTCATAAAATAAAAGTCCTCATTTTCACTGACAAACACCCATTTTTTACAACATATAACACTCTGTCCCCAACTTAACCAACCTCCCTCTTCCTGGATATGGACAGACACATGTGAAAGAAACTGGGAAATGATTTTATATGGGATTTAACCTCCGCTACACTTGCGATGATAGGAGTTTTGACAGAGTCTCTCTCCCTTCTGAAGATGTCAGTTCAGTCTATGTAGTCCTTCAAGCTAATTGCAACAATCAGACTACATGACCTGCCCCTGGCTCCCCTCGAATCAGAAAGCACCTTCAGAGGCCATGCAAAGGCGTCACCTCAAAGTAGCAAGTACAGGAGAGACGGTCATAATTGCGGCGCCCTATGCCGCCTTCTCTTTGTCAGCCGCAGCGTACCAACATTAAATTTTAAGTGTGAATGTGATTATCGTGTGGCATTCATTTTTAATGGGCTTTGCCTCTATGTGTTTTAGCATGCGGCAAGGCCCAGCAAACGGCTGACTCAGGCCCTTTTCTGCTGATGGCGCATATATTTCGCATATATACATGCACTGCTTATTCCTCCTTCTCGCCACGGCCCTCCTCTTCCTCCTCCTGCTGCTCCTTTCCCTCCTCTCCTTCATCTCCATGCCTTTATCATTCTGGTAGTAGGATATGGGCCAAGGGGATACAGGGTGAGGCGGTGCCCTCAGAGGTCTGACCATCCAATGGGGTTGGGCAAAGCGTTCACTGGTGAGGCTGCATGTCCCTGTTGTCCTCTGTATAGATGAACTGCTGAGGAAATCAGGTTCAGAACCCGGATTAACTATTAATGACTTTCATAAAATTACACCAAATTCGGTATGTTTGCTGCATCAAGTACCAGGCCATATCTCTGAAAATATCTATGTTAAAACTACTCTTTTCTATTTTACACTAATTTATCAGCATTTAAGTCTCAGCACACTACCTGACCCAATTTGTCCTTGATCCAGTCTGTCAAAGGAAAGGATGAAGGTTGGCTTAGGGAAGATGTGGGGCCTGTACCGAGTATCCCTCCCTCATACAAAATAACCAGTCAGACTGTAAAAAAGCATGTTACCTATACTCCTACACAGACTTAATAATGCCTGTAGGAAAAAAAAAAAAAGGAAAAGAAATAAAGGAAGGGTTCTCGTGAATCACAGAGGGAGCGATAAGGCCTTGAAATTAAAACAGATATATAGTCAGTCCGGTATGGAAATCAATAACATATTATTAACCGAGAGGCCACCCAGAGAGATAGGTGAGGCTTAAATGCATATATATTCATAATAACAATATTGAGATATATTATAAATAAAAGGAAAAGGGGAGTAAATACCAGACTGGCTTTTATTAGCTGCCAGTCTCCCTGCCAATATGTGCCGTGACTCCGCTGTCCAAAACGGTAACTGTCCAACGCCGGATCAAATTAGAGAGACTGACAGGCAATAAGAAATTGGTGAAGTTAAACGTGATTCCCGCAGCCGCGCACCCAGAGCTCTTTGAATATTAGAGCCACGGTGTCACAGGGTAGCAGAGGAGGAGGAACGGGGGGGGGCTGGGGGGAGGAG
>OMLP01014375.1:0-11288 GCA_900302685.1 Spondyliosoma cantharus
GATTTTTTCTATTCCGGGAAAGTTAAGAGATTAATAGAAGTGTTTTTTTAGATTTATTTATTTTTTTTATTGTGGACTGGTCTAAAGAGAAGTGTTAAAGTCTTGGTTAAGTTAATATAACTTAAGTAATGTTCATGTTCTCGATATTGCAATGCAACAATCCTTTAATAAAATCCAGAAATTTTTTCTGGAAGTTTTCCAAAAGGTTTTTCAGTATGTTTTTAAAAATCGAGGTTTGAACCGAACCGTGAGTCAAAAACCGAAGTTCGAACCGAATCGTGGGTTTGGTGAACCGTTACACCCTTAGTCCAAATAGATGTTTGTGTGTTGTAAAGCAATAATTTAGTCAAAAGAGCAGAATAAGTTATAACAGAATAAGTTGTGTCCTTAAAAATGCACAGTTATATGGAGAAGGTACTGATGTCTATTTGCACATCCAGAGCAACAAAACACAGAGCACAGAGCAACATTAGCATGTTGTGAGGTGTGTTTTGACCACCTGATGAATTGAGGTCCAATATTCACTCATTTTTTTAGCTCGGTTTTGGACTCCACCAACTCCTGAGAAAAATGGCTGGCTAAAAAAACTCTTCCATGTATAATAGCCTGTCTCTATTTGTTTCTGTGAGTTATTTGGTGCTGGGCAGGTAGTATAGTCAGGTGATATTTCTCCACAATTATCACAAAGAAACCTTTTCACATATTTGACCACTTGTTATTATGAAAGTATCGTAAAAGTGAATATGATGTAATGGTAGATGACCGTTTTAAAATGTTAAGCTTTTACATTCAGCCACGCATCGCAGCACCACTGTTGTTTGAATCATCTGCCACCTCAGGTGGTTTCCTGTTTGTACACTAGCTAACGTTGGTAACTCTAGCTTATGTTGCCAAAGTTAGCTAGCAAACTTTAATGTTGCTAACACTAGCTAGCTAAGACTAGGATAGTACAGTATGCTAGCCCCATGCTGTAAAACTCAGTCATTCTTGCGGGGTTTTTTTTCTACAAAGTGGAAACAGCCAAGACCGTTAATCACTGACGAAACACAGATACCACATGATTTCCATAACAGCATAATACTATTGGCTCATAAACCTTGATAGAATGTTACACAGAGATAAACAAAACAATCATTTAGGACCTGACCAACAAAATTATTGATCTACAATCCTTATAATGCTTTTGATAAGTTATACTTTCAAACTTATTAAGTCTGTAAGTTCTATGAATTTATGATTTTTTAAAAATATCTGTCTACATAAAAATGTTATCAATAAAGTAAACTAAACATTAAACAAGCCATTTGTACATTTTAGACGGTATACAGGAGTTGCTAAAAAATGTCAAACTGTCTCTGAAACTGAACAATTATTAAAATCACACTCTTTGAAATGTTTGGTATTACAGTGTTCAGGCAGAATGTGCTCTCTAATGATAGACTTTAACTGTTAAATAAAGTCTTCTTTTACATTCAGCATCTGAAATGTTTATTCAGGGGTGTGCAGTAGCTCCACAGTTGTTGACCATAAGCAGGCTTGTGCTTCTAAATTTGCAACACACTAACACTCTACACAAACACAAACACACACACGCGCGCGTGCGCTCGCACATGCACACTTAATGAGATTCGACAACCATCCTGTATCCTAACCTCAGCATGTGTGTCAGACTTTATCTTCTCACACACACACACACACACACACACACACACACACACACACACGACATCCTAATGAGATGCAGGTGCACAATTAGCCTTGTAGGTCAGACGGGTCGCAGTCTGGCTACAGACCAGGAGAACGCGGCACAGTTGAAGCGGAGGCATGGAGACAGTGTTGGAAGAGAGACGAATGATAACGCATAATGAATTCTTTTAATCTTCCGTACCTACAACAAACACACTTAATGAACTCAGCAGAGATTAAGAAGCAGAGGCATTTGAAGAAGGATTTCGCAGTGTAAACACATTCTCCATGAGGTCAGATAAGCCTGCTGAGGAGACGCAGCCAGCATCGCTCCACTCCAACTCTTTGCTGTCTCACTGCTGAACACACACGTCGAGGTTAACTGCTCTCACCTAATATCCTCAGTCAGTAATGTATTGCTATGTAGAAACCACTGTGACACATACATACACGCACACAGAAGATGGACTGTCTTGACTTATTTATGCTGCTGCGAGAAGAATGCTGCTTGTTTTCCTTCCTTATCTCCCCCCCCCTCTCTCACACACACACACACACATACACAGATACACACTTCATGGTCTAATTACAAGCATTTCCAACGGTGTGGTCCATCATCCCTCACCCAACATAACCATCCATCTCTCCCGTATCTTATCTTTCCCCGTCCTCTCTCCCTCCTTCCTGCTGCTCTTGCTCTTTGTGTAATTTATACTGTCTTCCCTTCTTGTCTTCTTGCGCCCACTTTCTCTCTCTCTCTCTCTCTCTCCTCTCTCTCCCCCATCCTCCTCCGCTAGATACACATGTCTTCATGAGGTCTCGTACCTCAGCTTTTACTTCTCTGTCTCTCTCTTTGTAACCTTTACATAATTTCTCTGCAGCCTCTCTGTCTTCGCTTTGCCGATACACAGCAGGATGCAGGGTTTTTTTTTTTTTTTTTAACAGCTCATTTCCAAGTATCACAGAACTCCCACCAGGTCTTTAATCCATATCAAGAGCAGGAGCAATGTGACATGCGTCAGAATTTTAAGCTTGACTTTAAAGCGTGACTTTTTGACACATAAAAGGAGAGCTTGTTAACCCAAAGTGTCATTAGTGCGAGCTTCGTTAGCTTCTCTGTCTCTCTCTCTCTCTCTCTCTCCCTTCATGCCTCTTGCCTTCACTCAGCAGGGATCCGACTGCAAAATGTGCATCAGCAGAAAACCCAGCAAACACAATTCTCCCCTTCAGATAACGTACTTATTTCTGGATGAAGCACTTTTGGAAACTTTGGCCAAACAAAAAAAATGGCTTCTGTACTGTAGCTGCCTCTGACAGATGAAAGAAGCAGTGACATATCTTATTCAAGGACTTTTCTCATTTTCTCCCTAAAAGTTCCTGGCAGAGAAAGTTTAAAAACCTTGTCTATTCTTCATCCATCTTCTCTGCTCCGTCTTACCCCCCTCCCCCTTTCTGCGAACCTCTCCTCCATCTGTACCCTGCAGTGCCTCCTGATCCACTGCTATCCCTTTAGTCCCATTAGTTATCTGCTGATGGGTCATTAACTATTAAACACCAGATAGAGGGAATAGGAGAAGAGGCGCGTTCGTTAAGGTTTGTGCCTAGTTTGCGATAATAAATGGACATTGGGGGATGACAACAGAGGGAGTAGAGGGTGGGGCGGGTCCGCGGGGTCTCTTTCTCTTCTCTGTAATGATAAGTGGAAGCAAAGAGAGGAGTGCAGTGCTGCTGCTTTATGGCCTCTGGGATGAGGCGTCACTCTAAGTACGGAAAATGAGGGACAAGAGACAGAGATTTGCATGAGCGTCTCTAAAATAACTAGACAGCCTGCTTCTTCTCTGTGTCATCTGTCCTCTTTTCAAAAATAAATAAATAAAAAATAGTCAGTCAACGTCCAGAGCTTCAGCTTTACTTCTTCCAGTGCCAGGCGTTCTCATCCAGTAAAGCTTAAGAAGGTTTAATCCAGAGAAACTCAGATGATGGAGTCGGTGTCTGAGGCAAAACGGTAAATTGAATTTATTGAATTTTGCTTCCATCTAGTGGTCATAGAATAAATTGTTGATTTTTCTCAGGTGTGTACTAATGCAGCTGATATCTGTGTGAAACGTGGTTTGGAAAAGGTCATGGTTGACCAAAATTAGTGTCAGGTCTCTGTCAGCAGAGTCGACCTCCAATCCAGATCCTTATTTCATCTAATTTCAAACCTCTATTAAAGACCTGGGGAATCAACTGAGGGAGGCTTTCAGTGAAACCAAGCATGAACAAAGACAAAGCAAAAGCATCCAGTTTACATGAAAAAACAAACCACAAACTTTATTAAGTAAAAGAGTTACAGGCATGTTGCAAGACATGATTACATTGAGAGCTGATATAACATTCCTCTTCCTACAGAACAAAGGACAGCTGGACTTATTTCTGATAAAAAAAGACAATGTTTTGTTGTAGATTCCTGATTAGGCATGTAAAAGTAAAATGTGTCATTGAGCCGAGATACTGAAATTCTCCAACTCTTTCAGCATTTGATCTGTTGACAGCAGATTCCTCCGTGTGTCCATCTTCAGACTCTCTGTTGTTGGGAACGGAGGTCGACCTGCAGCGGGTGGAAAACAGTGTGTTCGCCATGGAGACAGTGTTGAAGGCGTGGCTTCAAGAGCAGGGAGGAGACAGGGAGCACCTCCACCTCCTGCTGCCGAGCCCCCTGGACAGTCTCATTCCAGGTAGAGGTACTGCACACAAACATCCCTGCATATCTCCTCTAGTTGCTCACCAACATGGATGTGATGTCTTCAAATTGCTTCTTTTGTTCATTAACTATAACATTTAACAAAACAAAGCAGCAAATCATTGCACTTTAGGAGCTAGAACCAGCTAATTTGACATAAACGATTAATCTATTATAAAAATAGTTGTCACTATATTTTCTTTCGGTCGACTTATTGCAGCTCTATCAACATGCCATCTGTAACTGGATTTCTTCTGTTGATTAACACACGTACTGTAAAAAAACAAGGCCTACTCGATCCAGAACGCAACTGAATCCACGGGTGACCACACTGCCGTGATGACACGTTACAGTAATACCGCATGTCTTGTCACACTTTCTTGATGACCTTTCTCCCCCGCGTAGTGTGTGTGAAGTGTGACATGCAGGAGCGTCTGATAAGCCCCGCCCTCATCCCCTTGAACCCCAGCTTGGGCGCGAAGACCGAGAGCGTCTGCGACTTCCTGCCTGTCGCCAACAAGGGATCAACCAATCAGAGCCAACTGCCACAGAGACTGAAAGCAATCAAGTAAGAGATGCGGCAGCAAGGAGAGCCTCCTCAGTCACATTCATGCTTCCTCGTCTCTTAGAGTGTCTGAGATGAAGAGAGCGTGCGTGTGTGTGTATGATTATGTGCAGATGCTCCAAAGCCATGTGTGTAATGTTGTGTGTATTCAGTAAAACCCTGCCTGTCCATGAATGGCTCTATTCTGATAGCCGGGAGCACTGGAATATTTCTTAGCCGATACTCTCCCATCACATCAGAGTCTGCTTTGTTCTGATCGAGTCATCGGCTCTGATGCTGGAAAACACTGAGAACTTGCTCCATGCCTGAAAGCGCCGGTGGAGAATTTCCCTTAACATGTTTGTGAGGCAGTGTTTTTTATTATTTTTTTTATAGTAGAACCTCATTGGTCATGATCACACAGGGATTCAACACAAGATGAGCAGGCTAAGACTGGCTACAAGGACAAGAAAATGAAACAAAAGCTATAAATGTTGGATTATTCACTAACAAACACGCAAAATAATAAGAATACAAGATGTTTTAATATTGTATGATATTTAACCTACAGTGTCCTTAGCTTGTTATATATTTACATACAGGACAAGCATGCAATGGCGAAAGCAATTCAAAGTTATTCTGAGGGCACACTCATCTTAAACAGCTCAGTAATTTTAAGTGCATATGTGTTTTCAGCAGACAGGCTTTCTAACACTCATTAATACAAATTACTGTATTTGTTCCTTTCGCGTTCTTTTCTTTTTTAGCTCTCGCATCAACAAAAAAAACCTTCACAAGACAAAAAGGAGCCTGACCACTGTGTCGTAATATTATTGCTGACTACTCTGAACCAGAATACAGTATGTGCCAAGGGGATCTGAAATTCTTTCCAAATCTTTGGAAATTCTCATGTAAAGAAAAGCAGACAGTAATTTAAGAAATACCTCACTGAAGGCGGATATACAGCAGATCAAGTCAAAAATTGAGGGTTAAAGGGTTAAAGTATATGGCATGAAAATAAGCAATTTTGCATTTGGACCAGAACGCTCAGTTTAATCATTTGGATACATTTTTATATTAATCTTGATTACTGTAATTGGAATTTATAATTCATTAGGCTATTCAAAAGCTGACAGGCACTTTGGCACTCTTATGTTTCATTTTGTCTCCGTATTGACTCGTATCTATACGCAACTGTGTGTTTAGTTGTTGTTGTTGTAGTTTTGACCAGGTGCGTCTTGAGAATGTGAGAAAGGTCTCGATGAGATCGCCTGTATAAAAACAGACTAAATTAGAAAAAGATTATAAATCATCACTTCAGTGTTTCAATACATTGTGATTATTATCAACTCTCTTACAGTCTTGTGACATTTTTGTCTGGCGTAACCAAGAGCATTAAGCCAAACAAATAACATAAAGTCTGATGAATCCAGTAGCAAATAGCAGCATACTGGAGTTACTTTCTGAATTAGAGATGTAAAGTCTTCAGCTTTTACCTCTTTGATATTGCTGTCATGTATTTTTATGTCTTTGTGAATATGTTTTCACTCTCTTCATAAATAGTGACAGGGGAATTTCAACAATTCATGTGCCACTGGTTGATCAGCTGGAGAAAACTGGGTCATGCCGGTGTAAATAGCTCTGCTGTTCAAAAGCTGAAGTGGTGTTTTTTTTTAAAAAATGAATAGACACTTCCACACAGTCCCTGATTTGCATCAGTTTTCCATTTCCAGGAGCTGCAGTAGGATGTAATGTATGCCTGTAAGTGAGAGTATGTGTGTCTGTGTGTGTGTGTCTGTGTTTTGCATACCGGTAAGTCCGAAAAGTTATTGTGCTCTGTCTGTGTGTGTGTGTGTGCTTTACATACTGATGAGTCATGATTTACAGCAGTGACATTTAAATGGAGCTGGAGGACGGTCACGGGGATGATGTCATGGTCTGCGTCTCTGCTCCTGATGATTTGTTGTGTTTGCATACAGACACTAAAAACGGTTTCAGGAGCTCAGAGGAGATTGACGACAACTTGCTAGACATAAAATGGCGTACAGTGAAGTTCCGGCGGTCACAGAATGTTTCCTTTTGATTGGAGACATTTTCTGTGGCAGAAAAAGACGTGCATCATGGACATGTTTGTCCTTCATTTTGGGTCTGCATGCTAACCAAGTTTGTGTGTGTGCGCTGCAGGACTCTGCGTGCAGATGGAGTGTGTGAGAGTGTGTTGTACGGCCTGCCGCTGGTGATCCGCCCCACCACCTGCTGGCAGCTGGACTGGGATGAAATGGAGACCAACCACAACCTGTTCCATGCTCTCTGCCACACGCTCAGGGTGTGTTAGTGTGTTTACTGTTTTCAATTTTAGATTAGACATTTTATTTTTAACTCTGCGGGTTGCTGGGGTTTAAATCTACCAATCTATCTGTGTTTTGCATTATGCAAAACAGATTCCTTTTTACCTACCAGAATAAATAGAACTCTTTAATAGTGTGCCACCGTGCTTCCACGTAGCGGTTATTACCTCACATGACGGCTCAGCTGTTTCCACACAGAGAAGAACATGAAGCTGTTTCTGTTCTCAGCATCTTCCCAGATTCCTTCCTCTTTGTTTTTCTCTCGTAGATGGCCGAGGCGACCAGTTTTGTTACTGCTTCTTCTTCTTCTTTGAGGTTTATCGGTGGTTGGCAAACAGCCAGTTTTGTTTCCAGTTTGCAGCCTCTACTTCTTATACCATACTCTGTTGCAGCCATATGCAACATAGCCTGCTGCCAACTGAAATTGATTCATTTAATTCACTATTTTATCTTTCCAACCTTTCAAAAGTTCACTTTAAACGTGCTCGACAATTAGATGAGCACAACACTACTCCCAAGTTGCCTCTTTGCAACACAAATGAATAACATGTTTCATGTTTTTCTCTTGTTCCAGAGCCGTGACCTATTCCTGCTGCTGCAGGTGGAGCCCGCAGAGAGGTCTACAGCTGGAGGCTCAGGTCCATATGTGTGTGGGTGCCGGCGTGTGCGAGAAAGAACTTATCAGTCCTCATGCGCGCACTCTTATGCTTGTGTGTATGTGTGTGTGATTGTATACGACACAGGTGTGTGTTCTCACTACGTCCTCCAGCCCTCCCCGTCTCTCTCCCTCCTTCTGAAGCCCGTGGTCTGCAGAGAGTTGCTGCTGCCCTGCTCGCTGCCCATCTCGACTCAGGACCCTGCACCTGATGCCATGCAGACCATGCAGGTTAGGCGACAGTTGTTGATTGACGACAAATTGCAGAAGTAGACGGGAGGTATCCAGAACTCAAAAGGAGAAACAGATTTGTTTTTATGACACTGATCCACAAACTGATACCAGGAATTAAACATGGGGCTGATGATTATTGAGTCTCTCTCTCACAGTTCACTCATCCAAATGATGCTGTTTGTTTTCTCTGTCAGGCTTGTCTCACTCAGCTGGATGAGGAGTCTGTGTACAATCCTCTCTGTCTGAGCAGTAACCTCTACCAGCACCTGAGGACTAGAGGCCTGCTCTCACAACCACGATACCCATACAGGTCAGAGGGGTTTGATGTGCTGATGGACTATAATGCATTATTAATATGTAATGGATGTAGAGGCCAGTGGAAAGGTGGAAGATCACACTTAATTTACTAATGTTGATTATGATGATTTTATAGAGCATGATGATTAGAATAAAGTCAGTTCAATTTTATTTATGTAGCCAAATATCATAAACCACTAATGTACCTCATGGGGCTTTACAATCTGTACAGCATATTCAGTACATACTGTATTCTGTTGAGGGGAAGATGCTTTCACAGGGAATATAAGAAAAAGCAGAAAAGAGGAGAACAGACATGTCACGTGTACAGAAAAGAAAAAAGATTACTGACAATCGGAGGTGGAAAATGTTTATATATATGTATATATATATTTACTCCTTTCCACAATGGAGAGTGTTATGATTGATGATGTTTATATAACACAAGTGGATGACAATGATGATCGCGATAATATAAGATTATACGGTACATATAAGTGATAAAGATGGTAATCATGAGGACGTGATGATGATGATGATGATGATTGATTCCAGGGTGCAGCCGTCAGCTGCCCGCAGGAACCAGTCTCAACCAGTAGAGGGCCCTAGAAGCACGGGCAGCAGACCGCCGCGGCAGGTAAACACAGCAGCTTTATGACCGTGTAAAGGTCAGGATGTGCTGCTCACACAGATTACCTTGATTATTACATGAGTAAAGTTAACAGCGTGGGTCAAGAGCAATTTGAAAGCAGGAAGCAGAAGAGATATTTTTTTTATGAAACTCATTAAGGGCGTGTGTGCTTAACTAATCCAACTTCCCCCTCACATCTCACTGCCATGTTTACTCAGTAGATGGCAGCACTTAGTTTTCTGGTTTTGTGGTTGATATATTAGAAGTCACCTTACCCTGATGTTTTAACACTTAACACAGGACAACTTCATCACTGGTTCTTTAGGAACAAACCAGAGTTAAATGAGTCAGATGCAGCTATTAGAAGATCTATAACACCATAATATAAGAGCTGAACCTGCAGTGGTGAGACATTCTTTACTTTGTGAAACCACCAATACACCGATATAGAAATACTCCACTAAAAAGCAAAAATCCTGCGTTTAAAATCCTAGTTATATAAAAGTACTGAGATATTATCAGCTAAATTACTACAAAAGTAAAGTTCTGATGGCTCCTGACGCAGCAGTATTTTCCTGTTGTAGCTGCTTAAGGTGGAGCGAGTTTTAACTACTCAATCTACAGTTCAGTAGTTAAGTACAGTGAAATGGTGAGGGCCACCAAATAAACTTGAGGGTTGGTAAGATGAATAATGGGGCAGGAAGGAAGAAAAATACCAAGCTGTGAAACATACATTCATATTAATTTGTTAGACTCTTCTCAAATCTGTTGTTATTCAAATATGGGATAACTTGAACGGCTATTTAAATGAAACCATGTGAAAAGTTTAAAGGGGAACTGTTTCTTCGGTGGCACCATAACAACTCATATCACTGTATTTACACTAAAACATTATTCAAAAAGACATGTGACACATGACAAAGAGCCGAACACCGGTTTTATATTAGAGGTCACAAGCCAAAAAAGTTTGGACACTGGTGGTTGATCTATAAGAATGTTTGTATTATATCAGCACATTGTGTTTTTTGGTGAAAACATCTCAATCTGAAAAGAAACTAGAAACTAAAGCTGTTAACTAAATGTAGTGGAGTAGAAGAATCGAGCAGGATTAAATGGAAGTACAGTAAAGTACATTACAACTTTGATTATAACACAACCATTGCAAGGTTACATAAAAACACCTGTACACCAGAAATGTGCAGTAATGTGAGTAAAGCTTGCCGCCCAGAAATGAAAACGTTGATAAATGGAGAGATTAGATTATGTAGTTTGTTTTAGACAGGAACTCATAATCCTGTGAATGAGTCTTTTGTTTTATTTTGTCATAGTGAGTCAGGCTGATGATACGAGCAGACAAGACTGTGGTTTTACGTCATAACAGATTCCCGTTGACGGTTTGTTTCGTGACGCGTTTGCCCAAAATTGTTAATGTGAGAAAAGAAGCCTTTTAGCAAATATCTGCACACATCTAAACATGTCTCAGGACTTTAAGTACAGCTCATGATTGTAATTTCTTTCAGAGTTGGTTTCATATTTTACAGGCAGTGTCTCTCTTTGAGCGTTTCATCCCTCCGTGTTATTTCGTTACATCAGCCGAGGCCGTCTGTGAGCCGAGTGTGTGTAGCTGTTGGCCGTGTGACTCATCAGGGCCGATAAGGCTGCTGACATGCAAATAGTTCACTGCAGCGGCAAAACACGGAGAAAAATGTCCGCCTGCTCTGCTCCTGTTTTGTTCTGTTCTTTGGCACACGCACGCTCTCTTTGCCCACTGCAGTGGAACTTAATCGTACGCTAACCCTTCACATAATGTTTGTGCTTGTTTTCATAATGTCTTCCCCCCTCTCTAATCTGTTATCGTGCTTTTGTTCCAACTCCTTCGGAGCCTTCTGCTCTTCCTCTCTTGTATCTGACGCGTTTTTCTCTGTTTTTTTTTTTTTTATCAATTCAGGATACCAAAAACTGTTATTCAGTGATATGAAATGATTCAGCCAAAAGTAGCCAGTTTAAGTAGCATTAAATATGTGTTCTCCAAGCACATCTATACCCTCTACTTGAAGTATAAAGGTCGTGTGCTTGTCTCTTTTCAGCCACAAAACCAGGGTCGCCAACTGGGAACCAACAGCAAGGTCAGGGCCACTGTGGCTCCCTTCCCCTCGTCCTCCCCCCACTCA
>OMLP01014376.1:6305-19146 GCA_900302685.1 Spondyliosoma cantharus
GGGGGGGGAGTTCCACCATAAGTTCCAAAGGTAATACATTTTCCATAACTGTATTGTCCTCTCTAGGTGAACGACACTTTTAGAACATCCGTCCCACAAATCTCACCGTCCCCGCTCTCTTCTCACTTTCGAACAATGCTTAAGAAGTCGGCGCTCTTTCAAGGAGATGCGATAAATATATCAGAAGTCGACTGTGACAGAAAAATGCCGTTTGTGCTCGAGAAACAGGTCAGACGAACAGACGATCACGCCAGCGTCCTCCAGTGCCGAGTGCTTCGAGATCCCAAACACATGCCGAAGTATTATTTTTTTGGGTCACTGGCACTGATCAATAACTCCCCCGATGATATGTTATGGTCATTTTCCGTTATGGGCCGCTATAAATCTCCCTCATTGCCCCTTTAAACGGAGTCAGTGAAGGAAGTTTAGTGCGAAACATCGATACAGGCAATGATCGCCACATCTCAATCCCACCTGAGGATTTATCATTCCCAACGTGGCACAAGTGGCGTTCCCGAGGGCCCGAGGGGAACCAAACTTCATCTACTTTTTCTGCATTTTTTTTTTTTGGGAAGGGGAGCGTTATTAAACCGCTGATTCAAGCAGCATGATCGCTGGCAGCACACACCTCCACTTAACTTAACGGCCCTCGTAAAATTAACAGTGGCGATAAAACACATACCACAAAAGTATGTTTCTAATGACACCTGGAGCCCCGCAGGTCATTTACGTGGGAAATTATATAGTAAAATATTATCGAAGCCAACAACGGCAGGAGAAGGGGCTCAGTTTGAAACACGGGGGTGAGATTTGCATCTTTGTCACCTGTTCCTCGATGGAAACGAGAGTCGACGTCTCCAAAAGCAGATTAAACTGCATGAAGACGAGAGGCATTTTCCAGCAAAGACGTTTCTTGTGACGCTGAAACTGAATCAGAACTCGAACGCGTCACCACACGCGGGCTGCCATTTTTTGTCACAGCCATCCCTGTAGCGGCTATTGACGCTTGTGTATTCCAAAGTGCTCTCTGAAGACGGCGGATGGGTTGTAAATTGTGTCCATAGGCTTCCTCGACTGTCAGAGAGAGCCATTACTCAGGGCAGAAGTCTCAATATGTTTCAGGAAAACCCAGGAGGAACATGGAAATTGAAAAATCATCTGCACTGCACTGCAATGTGGAGTAAATGATCCTATGCTTTGGTGAGAGGAGAGAAAAAAAAAAAAAAAATCTTATCTGTTGCTCCTCGTCTTGGGTGAGTCATTAAATCCCTCGGCCACAAGGAACATATGTTTAGGCAGCGGAAGCTATTTTTAAATTTTCGCTAACATACAGTACAGTACAGTAGTATCCATGGCTGATTCCCTGCTTCTCATGTCTCATATATTTCTATAAGTTCTGCAGTGGCCATTACAGCTCATTATTTCCTCCAGTTGCAGGGTTCTGTTTTAATTCAGAACCTGCCAGTCAACGCGCCGGTTTCCTGGACGATCTTTGATATTTTCGGCAGCTGGAGACGAAATAACAAGCCCCGCTAATTGCCAGGGAGCAAACCGTCGTGTTAACGCGCCGTGGCACTCGAAGAAAAAAGAAAAAACCCAATCAGGGAGAATTAAGGTAAGAGTGTAAATTTGTCACACAATGCCACGCCAAAGGACGGAGGCTACAAATGGCATCTCACAGGCTAAATACATGGTGAGCAGGGAGACCATGTGAGCCTCGGCTCTTTTGAGATTAGACCACGTGACGTTATGAGTCAGTTGTTGTTGGCCTTGAGGAAACCTAAAAGCCTTTTCTTTTTTTTTTTTTTATTAACTTAATTCCTACCCAGATACAAGCTGTCTGCCGGACTTAATATATGATCCGAGGGTGACTCATGCATGAGATTATTATTATGAGTATTACATTTGGCTTCTCCTTTTCATACTCATTATTTATATTTTGCATGTATGTATTTGCAAGCTTAATTTGGTTAAACAGGGCCAATATAGTGAGGTTGAAACAAACTGCTGCTTTGTTACTGTGTGACCAAAGAGTGTACAGCCGTGCTACGATAACAAATCCATGGCTATACTTTTTTAGCTCAATGCTAACATTAGCAGGATAACATGCTGACAATGAGAAAGCTAGCTGGCTGATGTTTATAGCAGGTATGATGCTGACCATTTTCAATATCTAAGTTTAGCATCTTTGCACGCTAACATTTGCAAATTGGCACAAAGGTGCGGCTGCAGCTGTGGGAATTTAACTGACAAGCTGCTAGTTCAGCTGAAAAGCTGAAAGGCATGTGTTTTACCGAGTCCACGTTAAATTAAGCAAGGTCAAGCAATAACCTTGCAGTTTGCGACAATGCTTCAATGGATCAGTAGCGATCTCTCTCGCAAGTTTCCAAACTAGCGTGAGTAACAAAATAATATAATAACTGACGCACCCTGAAGGTACTTCCAAGGACTTTTAAGCGATAGCTAAGTGGGCCGATCAATAATAATCGTTTTAACACAATAAAGTCGCTAACCTAGATCTTGGCGATCGATTGATGCGCTCTAAGAAAGAGGGTTTAATATCCTGTTAGCATGAACAACGCTGGTTCTGGTTAAATGACAGGACCTGCCCGAAGTCGCTTGCATAATTCACTTAAGGCATCATCGGGGCTAGGAAAAGCTGTTGTTTTAGTTGTAGCTGTTGATGTCGAGCTTAAACCTGTAACAACAGATTTTTTTCCTTCTTTAGAACAGCAGAAATAAGTTGTGAACACAACAATGACATATTAGCATGCTTTAAGTTGACCACAGAGCTCGCTAGCAGACATTGTTTACGCATGCAACAGAAACAGAGCAAAATTAGCATTCATTTTGTTCACCAGGGAAATTTAGGGTACAATTTTGGCTCTGGTTTACTCTCTATTGTACCAGTCACATAGCAAAGTATGACTCAGGGAAGAACCACAAGGCCGCTTGGACTCGGCCTGTATTGAACACGGTGCCAGGCCAACTTTACTAGCCCTGTAGCTGGTAAATGCTTCACTACGTTCACCAGTTAATCATTAAATATAAGCAGCCTCGGTAGCTAGGCATCTGGTGGGTTTTTAGAACTTTTTTTTTTTTTTTTTTTTATTGCTCAAAACAGCTGCCTGTTGGAGAGCAGTGGAAGAGAAGCTGTGGGCTGAGAAACTAAAACAACAGGCTGAAAGGCACGAAAACAGTTCATGGTAACTGCAGAGTCTATGTATTGATTACAGCTGCTTTTAAAATTAGATTAAAAGAAACGAGCTAGCATTGCTGAAATATTCATTGTGTGTCACGAGGGACAATGCGCCGAGCAGAAAGCCTCACAGCTAGGCATAGTTAATTAAAACAAAGATGGGAAAACACAATATTTGCTTTACGGGGAGTGGTAAATGACAGTTTCAGACACCAGTGAATCATCTTTTATGTTTATTTTGCACAATTACTTGAAGCCATCCCACACGGAAAGAACCTATATGAGGATATATGTGCATATATGAAACCTATATGCAGCTTATATGCGCATATATACAGCATATATGCGCATTATGATAATATGTATGCCGCATATAGGCCAAATTCAGGTGCATATATGTGCATATACAGGGTATATAGGTCTCCTAGATCGCTTCTTCATATCAACATATAAGCCCTATATGTACATACAAGGTATGTCTCCTATATAGCTCATATACCCGGTGGCAGGTTCTGTTTGTCATACCTATTGTATAGCTCATATCTCACTTTTTCAACTGTCATACACGATGCCTAGCTCATATTTTTATTCTCAAGGTAATTACTGCATATTTGTCCAAAGTCCCTTACAGGAAACAATTTCACACAATAACTTATTAATCACATGTGAACACATGAAATTGGCATCACATTTGATCCTAAATACATGTTGACATTGTGACAACGGCATGTTATGTGGCAACCAGTCATTATTAACTAAGTTACAGCCCCCTCTACATCAGTTTGTTGTTAAATATTTGTTATTGAAAATTGTCGTCATAGAATAATATAAACACATAATCGCCGTTTTTATACTGGGCAGCAAGCCGCCCCTGCTAAGAACCCAGTTCTAAACGCCAATGGGGTGCAATGTAAAGCTCATATTTTGAAGACAAATTCGTTGTCACTGTTCACTGCCCAACTTCGTGAATTTCACGACTCTCCAAATGAAGCTATGCGAGATGGAGTTGGGATGGCCGAGAACACACTTGAAACAAAACGTCCACATCCCAAACTCAAAGTACAGTGAGCAGAGGCAGCTTCAAAGGAAAAGGTAACTGACTGCACCAATTGTTGGTTTTCTTATACAACAGCTTAAATATACTCTTGTAATGCCAAGCTCACCGAGCTTAGAAGAGCAAAGATAGAAAAATAATTTTTGGGTTTTTCTATTCATTTTTTGATTTTTAATTTATTATACGTGTTCTTGTTTTATTTGACTGTTTTAATGTGAATAAATTATGACACTCAGTTCTACATTTTGGGTTTTTATTTGTTTGTGTAGGCTATGTAGCTATGGATTTTAATAGTCGAGCGGTTAGAGCGCATGCCACATACACAGCGGACAGCGGACCTCAGGTGCATATATAGGTGAACTTATAGGTACATACAGGTACATATACAAGTGAACATATAAGTACATATATGGGTGCATATGGAGGTGAACATATAGGTGCATATAGGTTTCACATATATGCAACATACATAACATTGACCGGTTTCATATACATACAATATATGAAACCGGTCTCATATACACCATATATATGTATAGGTACATGTAATATATGAAACAGGCCAATTTGATGTATGTCGCATACATTCAAAACCTATATTAAAACGTATATGTTTATATAGGTTCTTTCTGTGTGGGATCACATCTCTCAAAGGCAAAGCATCGCATTGTGAGAACAAAAAGTAGTCTTTTCGCTCTCATAATACGGGCCTTTTTTTGGGGGGAGTTTTTGAAAGCATTATTATGACTACACCGTTGACTGTTTTTGACGCCTAAATGAAATGGCGAAGGCAATATAAGTGGATTCTTCAGTGTTATTTGCTGGCAATTGAACAACTCCAATACAACTAGATCACATGTGTTGCTGGAGGGTGGTAGAGTATCCCAAGATGCTTTGGGAAAGACCTCGTTTGTCCGTCACAAACACAGATATCATGCAACAGTTTCCGATCCCAAATACCCAAACACACAGGACAACATGAAACTCAAGCATCTTCATGCCTTAATGTGATCACTTACTGCCTTGAAATATCAACATAATGAAACTGCCTCATGATCACATGTAGAGTCGGGGTCTGAGCAGCATCCTCCATTTGAAAATGCAGTTCACCGACTGACAGCAAGAGGGCATTACAAGCTTGTGACAAAAGCCGGGGAATATCTGCCTCTCCGAGGGACGGTTATGTCATTCTCTCTCTCTTTCTGTGTCTGTGCTCAGCCACAGGAAGCTGATTTCTGTATATTTAGGGAGGGAGAAACAATAGCCTGATCTCTCTGGTGTTTATGCCGGTGTCCCATTTTCTGCCCAACCATTCCTGTAGTCCCTCCGACACACTGTATTGCGGCGCTTATGCCATTGTCATTGAAATCAGCGTGTAAGAAGCCCCCGCTGTACAGTAAACTACGGGTTTAAATTTAGCCTGGCGCCCTCCACCTGGCGAACGTGTGCGAGAAGTGCTTATGGCGGGGAACGGCTGGCAGGTTCGACATCGAAAAGAAACACACACTCAGTTCTGAGAACTCCCAGCATGCCATTGACTGTGTCTGAGTGATGCTCTGGTTGTCTGAGCTTATGACTACACAGCCTTCAGATTCCCAGCTTCTCATCTCGATGACTCAGGATGGGTGTTAGTTTATAATGAAAGGAAGTTGTTAATTCTGACAGAGAAAAAAATCACTTTCTGCCCTGTGCTCTTGTCTTAGCCAATACATTGGAAATTGACATAGTTCCTCCCCTTGCTCTCATTTCTTTACCCAAGACCCATGAATAATTTCTCGACAATTCTAGTCATGTAAAGATTCGTCAGAAGAATTAGCTGTTGCAGAACTGAAACTCTGAGAGGATGTCAGCCGTTTCAAAACCACTTGGTTAGGGTGAGGAAGAGATCATGTTTTGGCTTAAAATGTGTGGTTGACAGGTTTCAGTGTGGATGTATTAGTGGTTTTGCCTAAACCTAACCGAGTAGCTTTAGTGCCAAAACCCAACCACGCTATTGCAACAGTGGCACAGGAAGACGTAGCGGCAGGTAGCTCCTCCAAATTACGCTACATTTCTGTTTTTTTTTAACCCTTACTTTTCTGGGCTTTATTGTTGAAACATGTACTGCTTTTTGCAGAAATACTGTCATCACCACTGGAGAAGAAAGCAGATGTTTTGGATTAAGGGCTTTGACTTTTGAAACCATAGTGGCCCACGGTTTCTTTCGACCCAACCTGACTGGATGGACTGCCCCATGTATTTTTAGTGCTGAAACCTAACCACTTAGTTTGTGTTTCTAAGCCTCGCTAAGTAGTTTAAGTGCCTAAATCTGAAAGCGCAGTTTTAGTCCATAAACCTTACCAAACTGCAAGCTACAATTACACTACGCTACGCTACACTGCAAAGGTCTGGTCCACCTCTCACTGGTACGCTGCAATGGTCATGTCATTTTGGGAGTCAGTGGCAGTCGTCCTAGTCATTCATTTAGGTATGAGGATTTGTTAATACTTGTCTAAAGAGTAAATAAGAGCCTGTAGTAGAAGCAAACTATGGGGAATGTTCCATTTCGGTTTCCTAAAAACATGGAGCAGGGGAAAAAAAAGAGACAGTATTGATTGCGGAGGGCAAAGTCGGGAAACATACTTTATTGCTGTTGTTCGAAATCAGAAGTACAAAACTGTAGAATCTCAATCTATTGATTGCATGGAGGGCTGTAGCTATACATCACTACAGGTGCAAGGCCATTTTATCCTCTTGATTAAGACACCCAGGGGTGAGGGGTTTAAAGAGAGGAATTGTAATCACCAATCCTTTGAACAAGGAGGTTATTTATATCTCCTTCTCTTCTTGGGGTTTCAAAGTCCCACATGTCTGTGTGTGTCTGGGCGGACGCAGAAAAGCTTGCCCAGCAACTGGACTGCAACGGTCCTCATCACAAATACAGCCTACTGCTGTTTTGTACACTGTTAAAGAAATGGTTCTGATCTGTATTTGAAGGAAGGTGACGGAGATTAAGAGTAGCAAGTACCATCAACAGTGATAATATATGATGTGACAACATTAATTAACTGTTTGTGGGAGCTTTCACATCCGTTTAAACTGTGAATAAAACAGCATTATATGTATTTTTGTGAGATTTTTCCATCAGTGTGATGAAGTGCTTTGACTCATCGTGCTGGATTAGCCAATTGTCTCTGCATCTTCTTCTACTTTTCTATTTATTTATTTTCTAGCTTCATTGGCCATGTGGGTGTCATAAAGAAACAGCCATACATCTCAAAAAAAATCACAACAGAAACAAGAAATATTAAGAATGTGAAATGGCATATATGCTTTGATTTTATCCATATTACACACTCCTGCTGTGTTTCAAGGATTTGAGTATTAACGTTCATCTGTTCACAATTAACATTAGAAAATTGGAGCTGAGCTCAATTATGATACACAGTTTGTCACTTCCTCTGTACATGTTAAGTTATTATTATATTAAAAGACATCAAAATCAAATAAAACAATCACAATGTGATGACTGTCATAATAGTTGGTTTCTGAGCTGTATGCTCCTCATGAATGCTGCTTTTATAGGCCCACTGTTGTACTTAACAATGCTGTTTAATCAGCAACACCGTACCAAATGAATTTGCAGGGTGATGCGAAAAAGGTGACTGAACTACAATGTCATTGGCTGGGAATTGCTAATCTTAATTGTTTCATTCAGACTCATAATGCCCCCCCCACTCTCCCAGGAAAAGGAAAGGAAAAAATGATGGGAAGCGCTGGGTGGTAATAGTACCTAATTTTGTCCGATTGCATTGTTTGGCTCCAATATGTAAAATGTATGTTTTGTTTCTTGTGTCCGTATAATAGCGGATGTGAATAGCTTTCATATAATCATCAAGCAGATTTGAAGCAAACCTTTGAAATGTGACAAAAAAAAAAGTTAATGCGAATTTGGCGCATTTGTTTTTACCGATACTCGAAGAAGTATACGTTGATTTGAATGTTGCCATCTTCATCAGCCTTTGTCATGCAATACCTCAAAGTGAACACAATAATAATGCTTATAGACACACAATTATGGAGATTTGCTGCTAATTATACTATTGGGGAATGAACATACTGTGTAATCAATCAAATAAATCAATCACTGAACACCTCAACTTGAACATTGTTATGCTTGAAATGTGATTTTGTAGGCAATGCCTTAAAAGTTCCAAACATACAAGTTATTCCAAGTAGGGTTGAACAGCAAAGTATACATTAGTTTGTTCTTGAAACATGCTTATATCATATTATACAATATGATTGCACTTACGTTTGAATTAAGTCTCCATCTAGACTCCAACAGTGCCATGAATTGAAATTGAATTAACATTTTGTGTTCTTTTCTAAGCAAGGGGTAGGCAAAACCTGTGGTCACCACCTCTTTATGAAGGAAACTGATGAATGCATCTGCCATTCTGTACAGCCAGTACCCTTGAACAGGAGCCTTGTGTATTAGTCAGTTTGGTCGCATTAGATGAACACGTACAAAAGAGTAGAGACTTCAGAAAAACAAGCTGATGAGTTGGAATACAAATTCTGACAAAGAGGCTACCCTGATGAATAAAACGGCACAGCTCGACTCTCTCAAATGACCCTGATGAGTGTTTCTAAAAGGGAAAAACATCCCCCAGACAGTCGTCCCAGATGTTGGCAGCAATACTAAGCAAGGGTGAAGCAAACCATCCAAAAACTGGCACATTTTCACCTTAAATCTGATGCTGATTAATGAGTGAGGTCCTCCCAGAGGAGATGTACAAAATGTCTTCATAATCTGAAACAGACTTTCTTGAAGTCTCATTTGATTCCTTGAACGCCCAAGCGTTATTTGATAAACCTCCTTCAGGCAAATATCAATGTGGCTCCCGTGTGCCCAGCAACTGGAAAAATAGTGATAAAGAGAGCTATGACTTCCAGTTTGTCATGTATTTAATCAAAGGCCAATTTGGATGTTGCTAAAGAAGATATTCAGATGGTCATGAAAACAGAGGACAGAGCAAATATAAAGAAATGCAAATTTTGCTGTTCAAAGTAAGACTTGCTTCAGCACAGTGGATTCAGTGTGTGACAAGTGTGATACTTACCTAAAATGCACCTTGGTTGGCATGGGACCACCCAGGTTAGGTAGTAAGACTTTCAAAGTAAAGGCTCTGCGGTCGAGCAATAATACGTAACGTACTTTCAAAATAAGGCTTGGGGACAAACAGTTGACATATTGACTTATTATGAATTTTGGGATATTATTAGCCTTGTCTAACAGTCACAGTTTGGTTAGGCTTAGGAAAAGGTCACACTTTGGGTTAAAAGAACTACATTCTGTCCGTCTTGTGATATGGCATAGTTTGGGTACATGATCTCATCGAACGTTGATCATAGAGTTACATCTCTTATACGTGTTAACTATCTTACGACACATAAATTAAAAACAAATCTCGACTCATCACAAAAGGGACGCAAAAATAGGACTCTAGCACCCGCTTTATTACTTTGCAGTGGGTTTGGATTAATTCATATCGAACTAGAACGTCACTCATCACAGCACATACCTTTGCCGAGGCCCAACTGTCCTTTTCAATTAAACTCGCCTGATCCAAGATCAAATAAAACATCTAAATTCGCTGGATCTTCGTTATTTATATGAATCCGCATGACACGCACTCACACATAGGTACCAGCTACCTAAATTTGCCTGATATTCTTTTTTCAGCATTAATATGCATCCATTTTTTCCTGAGAAATTACCTAAAATATTGAAAAAAAAGTGGATCCTACCCCTTTATCTGGGTCTACCCCAAAAGTTAAAGGGGTCTTTTCTGGTTCGAGATCCATCCTCCATTCAAATTTTGTGGAAATTATCCAGTAACTTTTGTGTAAACCAACCAACCAACCAGCCCATTCACTTACACTTGAATTGTGACAAATCAAATGCAAGACAAAAAAAAATTGTCTTTGCTGAAATAAAGGGTTTATTTTGGAGCTGCACAATATGCCATTGAATTGGTTAGTCAACTGACAGAAAATTAAAACAAGGCATCTGAATTTGTCAATGCCGGCTTTGGAAAAAAACTGTGATTGACATTTTTTCTTTTACTATTTTCTGACTTTGGTCGGACCCAACAGTTAATAGAGAAAATAACTGACATACAATTGATATGTAAATTAATGTTTGGTGCAGCTGCATCTGTGGCAAATAAAATACCATTTTCTCATTTTGCTTAATCAATCCATTCCTTGTCTCTCTGTGTACATAAACAAGAAACACAAACAAGCCGAATCAATCTCTAACCTTTCTTAATGGAAACCTTATCAAAATAAAATCATCACAAATTGCACGCGTTAAGACTCGCTGTGATGGTGGTGGATGCGATACCTTGTAAACAGAACCGATTAATCACGGGCTGATTAAAACGTCTGAAGATTATAACATTAAAATGAAACGGCGACGTGAGATATTACGGTTAAAGACACCCCTGTGGAGGTTTCACTGTAAACAAACACGGTTTTTATTTACACCCAACATTTATCACTGAAACACCACCGTGTCCTGAAGGCCAAGCAAACATGTTGGAACACACATTTTTCTCTTTATATGCAAATGATTTCTAAGGGTTCTGAAACATTTCAGACGGAGGTGTTGTTGTTCAGACTCCTGTGAAGCCCGGCCTTGCTTCTTCCCATAAGCCTCCTCTCGCTTTAACAATGGGGGTGAGCTTTTGCACCAGGACAACACTGACGGTGAAAATAGAGTATTACGCATCGCTCAGATACATTTGGTGCACGGGTCATTTCAATCCAGCAGGGTCAGCCTTCCTATTACCCTATTGTTGACTTTATGTTGAGTTTGGTTGGGATTTTTTGAGATTGAGTGTAACCATTTAAAACTGTGGTGAAAAGTAATTCAAAGTGTGGGCATCGGCTCTTATGTAAAATACTTTCTGGAAACTTGGGCCTCGACTTAAGAATAATTTAAGACTAGAAATCTCAAAATAAGCCTAAGAATACAAACATAAACCTGAACATATATTTGTAGCTGTGGGTGAGATGAGTGTTGTCATTAGATGTGGATTTAAGAGGCATACAAACCCCCATCATTATGCACATGAAGTGAACACCCTACTGCTGAGTAGCAGTAGCCTTTTTTCCCTTGCAAATTGATGCAATCAGCACTCAGATATGGACACTTCACTGCACTCAGGTTGCAACTAACAGAATCTCTAGAATAAGTCTTCTACTATTGTTTGGTATTTTTCCTCTCTTGTCCCTTCGGAGTACAGTGTATCCTCTTTTGCTCCCCCTGAGGTAATGTGCAGGCAGTCCACTGCATCTCAAAAGTATAAAAATAGCCTCAGTAGTATTTTCTTGTTTTGTTGATACTGTGTTGTTTGAGTTTTTCTTGTTAGAACCACAGGAGGATCAGCAACCACCTTGTGGAAGCTAATGGGGGAAGGAAGATTGTTAGACTTTGCTGTAATTTCTAGAGTTACTGTACTTCACACCAAATGCCCATTAAAATGCCATATTATGGCATATGTTCTTAACAGTGACTAATTCTAATGCGTCCGGTATGACATATTTTCCAGCAATGTTGATGATTCAGAGAAACAAGACACTGTACAGTTATTATACCGTAAAACTAAGTTGCAGTAAGGTTATTATACTCAAAAGTGTATTCTACTGTAAAATTAAACTATGGGAAGGGCATCATACTGTAAAGCAAATGCTAAGGAGCAGCAACCACTCTCTAACAATAGAGTTCCCAATAAAGGTCTTAACAGGAAAGAAAGAAAATGTTAAAGGGGAATTGGTAACACTGGTCTGCAACTTGTGTTGTCCTAACGGTTCCATCAAACTTCCCAAAAACAGCCCAAAATATTTGGAGGGACTACACAAGTGCACAACAATGATGCAACTTAATTGTATGAAGACCCTGTTGTTGTCTAGATAGCTCCATAAATAGCAGACAATGGGCCAATCCCGCCTCTCTCGGTTACTGTTGCTCGGTCAGAGCGGCTTGACAATAAGAAACAGGGCGACACTTGTTCGATTATGCTGGCAGCAGCAGTGTTTATTTGATAGTTTCTAGGAGTTGGGAAATACAGCTTGAAGGAGTTGACAACAAGGACTACAGCATGTGATGAAAGGATTTATGTTAAGTTAACAATGTTAAGTTTAATCAACGTGGCAAAAGGGCACTACCCAAGTCAAGGTTACAAACCATGGTGCTGACCTTTATACTTTAATTTGCCAGTTAGCTAGCATTTTGCTCACAATGGCTAACCTAAGAGGTTAGTTAACATTGTAAGGTAACTTTTGAACAAACAAAGGTTCTGTGATGTAGTCCGGGTGATACACAAAAAAATGGCGTTGACTTTTTCGTTAAAGCCTGAAACTTGGTAGAGCCTTATAGTTAGAACAGTAGAACATTTTCAGATATGGAGCCATTTCCGTCATAGCTGATTTATGTATTTTGCATAAACCAAAACATGATGACATAGAAAAGGTGATGTCTACCCCAATGTTTTTTTTTTTTTTTTTTTATGGTCATGGATTACAATGATACCATATGC
>OMLP01014380.1:0-13535 GCA_900302685.1 Spondyliosoma cantharus
CGTACCATCTCCTGCTTAACGCAACATAGCACTCTCTAATACGCTCTCATTAATGAGGCCGTCTTCATGGCTGTGTTGTGTGCAGACATCCTTGATTCCTTGCGGAATCACCTCTGAAGAGAATTATAAGAGTCGGTGCTGCTTTTAGAGGAAAACTGCTCAAAATTGGCTTGATTGGAGTATAGACGACCTCCCTAATATGCCCAACTCTTTGAGAACATATGCCATTAGACTGAACATGGGGACTACAGACCAGTGAGTGGCAGCGCTATTAGACAACATTAAAGCTGGTGCAATTCACAGACCGAGAGCAGAGCTGTGCTGGACTCGCTGCCCTCGTAGGAGCAGCTAATTAAATGTCCTGCCAGTCACAGTAATAGCATCCTGGATTGTCACAACTGTTCCACCACAATCCGTCTTTTACTGTGTGTGTGTTTGCAAATACACTTGGAGATGCATGAGTGTGTTCACTTGCATGCAATTTTCATGCTGTGTGTAGCTTTGTGTGTGCCTGGTTGCATGCATGTTTATGCAAAACAGTACATTGAGACAGCAGTGCAGAACAAGTGACGACGAGGGCTCCGCGCCGGTCACACAAGGACAAAACATTCCTGCTGCTTCTCTCACACTGCAGTGACAGAGTGCTGTTCACTGATCCTGCCCTCCAGCAACAAACACATATACACACTCTCTCCTATATATGCTCTATATGGCCACCCACAGAGGATGTAATCCCATTGTTAAATTACACTCACACCTCTGCACCTCGTCCAGCCCAGGTTGAGTGACAAGACTGATAAACGTGTGCCATTTTTGGATATTCAGCCAAAGCTTTGCAGATACATGAATACATTAAGTTTCTGCCTGGTTTGCTTTCATGGGGTTCAAACTCCCAACCTCAGTTGAAGTATCTGCTCATCTACATGCAGAAGAGACTGAAAAAAACAAAACAGATAGAAAGACAGAAGAGAGAAAGGGAGCATGAAAAAGGAGGGACGCACCTCTTTTAGACTGATCTTGCAGTTATAAATTATATTGGAACCGTCCCTCTTGAAATGGGCATGCCCTCTATCTTTAAGCACGAAGGCTATGTCAGCAGGAATGTTCTCGGGGGTCTCGTCCCCTTCCTTTGGGAAGGTGATCTTGGTTCCCTCCTTCCAGCCCTTCTTGATGATAATGTTGAGGATCTTGTCCTCTGTCCTCATGCTCCTCCCATCTGGGTTCAGTCTGCGGCGGGTGATCTTCATGCGCTTGGTGCAGCCGTGGAAGATCTCCTCCAGGGAGACCTTCAGCTCGTGGACTACCGGAGGGTCCTGGTGCTTTCGCCCGGCCCCCAGGCGCTCTGAAGGCACCCCCCTCCTCCTGCGGCCCTCCGCTGGAAAGCCGTTGTTCACCCCCCCTGGAAAGCCAAACTGCCTCCCGAAGTGAGCGAAAGGGTCATCTTCATCCATGTCCATGTCCTGCTCCGTGTCGTGGTCATTGTGGAAGGAGAAACCGTTGGAGCGGTTGTGGCTGCGGTTGGAGCCAAAAAACATGTCAAAAGGGTTGGAGCCGCCAAAGAAGGAGGCGAAAGTGGCGTGGGGGTCCCCATGGAAGGTGTAGTGGTACGTTGTGCCACCAGGAGCGCCCGAGGAGCTGCTGCCTCCTGTTTTCAAACCTGAGAGAGTGAAGGGAGAGAAGAACGTGAGACCTCAGATGCACATGCACACTCAAACGCCCACGAGCTGAAAAACACACATTAACACGAACTCAGATAGCAGCAACAGGACCCTGTTCAGAAGAGATTGCCCAGAGGAGAGTGGAGCTCATGTGGGCGGGAAAAATCCCACAGCATCACTGATCTTCCAACAGCACCGGTGGTGGAGGAACTCATAAAATACCAGGTCACTCCGTTCATCACACTCACACAAATACGCACACCTTCTGAACAGAGACACATGCACAAAACACCCACAATGAAAACTACAGGAGTCGCTGCTATTCATATCTCAACCACGTAACAATCTTCAGAAGTCTGTCTGTCAGTGAACGCACGCACGCACGCACCCACGCACGCACGCACACACACACACACACACACACACACACACACACACACACACACACACACACACACACACACACACACAGTATACTCGTAGCTGAGGATGACTGTAAAGTATTAGAGCTGGTAAGTGTTGTTGACACTAAGAATAACAAAAGAAATCACACACAAGTTCCTGCACATAACCACAAACATAAAGACATGGAAGAGACATGGTGTTATTACTTCAGTGGCTGAAGTCCTCCACTGTGATATTAGAAGCTGAGTCTGTTCCTGAGCTATTTCAATAACAACTTAATACATCATAACACTTGCACTCTCTGTCCGCTTTCACTCAGCGATCCTTCAAGGACACAGGCAGGCGGTTAGGATCTAACCCAGAGATGAAAACCTCTCACCTTCCTCTCCTAGCTGATCGTAAACGACCCTCTTCTTGGGGTCGCTGAGTACCTCGTAGGCCTCCGCGATCTCCTTGAACTTCTCCTCAGCGTTGGCATCCTTGTTCTTGTCAGGGTGGAAGCGCAGCGCCATGCGCCGGTAGGCCTTCTTGATCTCCTCCTCATTGGAGCCCTTGGGGATGCCCAGGGTCTTGTAGTAGTCCTTTCCCATAGCTGCACACACGCATACACTCTCTGGATTGGGACCCCCCCTCTTAAACTCTGGCAGTGGTCAGTCACTGGGGAGATACAAGCCTACTGTTAGAAATGGTCGGAAAATCAAACAGTGATTATTTCGGCAGATAATGCGATCGCTATATATGATTTACAATTAGTGAGAATGATCATGTTTGCCTTATAATCTTTTAAGTTTGTTGGCGTCTTCACTGGGGGTAGACCAGTTTGTGGGGCCGTTGTTCCATTTGTCAGTATCCTTGGTTTTTATGTCTGATTGCTGATGAAACAGATTAATTGAAATGGACTACTTTGGCTCTGATCCAGCATCCTTTCTCTCTTCTTAATCATCACTCTGTGGTCTCGATCAATGTCCCGCCCACAAAACTATCTGATTGGTTGCACATCACAAGTATTAACCCATCAACATTGAATAACCTACAAAGTATTAAGTAAGTATTAAGTAACTAAAGTTATCCAAAACATTAAGTGGAGTGAAAGTTTTAAGGAGCAGGAAATTGTAATTTTTATTTTTACTGCAAATGTACATTGGTTCCAAATATTGATTAATGATTAATTATCAGTATGGGTCCTGAAAGAACCATTATTATCGGTTGATCCTTGTCTTCACCAAACAAACATGCCTTCTTACATCTGGAGAACAGTATATGTAGGCTAGTTCATCTTTGCAGCAGTCCAGTATTTAATTTTAATGCTGTTTTGTCACACATTTGACCTTTATTAGAACAATTGCTTTCTGATTACACCTTGATCGATTGCGCGGCCCTATGTTAGTGTCTTATCATACTCCTCCGAGGCCGATGCTGACCGGAGCAACAGACTATGTGTGTCCTGGCAGAGGTGCAGGGGACAGTCAAGTGCTCTCTATTAGAGGTTTACTGTGAGTCTATTTAGTGATAGATGGAAATGGAAAAACAGAGCACCGCTTTTCATAACTGTTGCCATGGGGATGTGGTTGCAGAGGAATCCCCTTCATCTGCTTCATCAGCGGGCTTCTCCTTATCAGATCAGCCTGCCAGGTACAGACAATACCTGGACTCATTTATCCCAGGTGAACTTATTTTGAAATGTGGTGATATTTTCTATTTTGTGCCTTATATAAATACACATTAAATCAAAATGGCTTGACTACAGACTGATCCTGCTCAATGCATGCTGTGTTAAACCAGCTGGGCAGAGACACACAACCTGTCAGACAGCAGACTCCTCTTCACTGAGACACTGCGGTCACTGTGAACAGGACACAGCGATCCTCTATATAACCGAAGGAGCGCAAAAGTGGGGAGGAAAAAAAAAAAAGAAGAAGCCTCTTCATGCTGAGCTGTCAGACAAAGACATGGTTCGCTATTACATCTCAGAACCCTAAAATCTTAAAGCCCGACATTTTAAACCGTTCATTTAAGTCATAATTTACACCAAAAATGATATATACCGACTGATAAACCCGACACATGTTCCATATTAATCCACAGAATGAAAATGAAATACCAGGGGCAGATAGCCAGGTGAGAAGCATACGCGAGATCTTGGTAATAAAAACGAGATTAAGGGAAACAAAGCAATGGAGCATCAAATGAAGAAAACCCTACCGGAACGCTCAGCTATCTCTGAGGGAATATCACACCAACCTTGTGTCTTTCTCTCCTTCAGCCCCCAGTGTCTGCCCGCCGCCCGGCACCGCTGGGTCCTTATAAATTGACGTCAGGACGCCGCGAGGATCACAGGCTCGGAAATAACCGGTGACCAAACACTGAGCCGCATCTGACGCTTCACTGGAAAACCTCGGACAACTGCCCACACAGCCCGGCCATAAACCTAGATCCACCACACACAGCCCCCCGGCTGCTGTTTTGTGCGCGCAAGAAAGGAACTGGGGAGAAGAGGCGGCTCCGAAAAGTTCGTGTGGTTCAGTCATTAATATTCGTGATCTAAAAATCAATGGACTTTTTAATTTTGAGGCTGTGCCAGGTGACAACTCCCCCCCCCCTCCAAGTCTACTCCCCATCCGTGATCCTGGTCTGCCCCGGTCCGAAATCTGCTGCGTAAAATCTGCATTTAAAAAAAATGAATGAAACAATTCCTTACCAAGCCTGCTACCCTGTGTCCGATCCGATCAGATCCGCTCCGGTCGGTGTCTAAAAAAATCAGTTTGCAGTCTGGAGAGCAGACCCAGCCCTCTCAGCCCAGCGCCGGCAGAGCTCTTTGTTTTAGGTCTGTGCTCGTAAACACACTCAGGCTGAGTGAAGCTACATCTAGGATGGAGTTAAACTGAGGGGTTTAAACAAGAAACGGACCAGTTTCATTGCTTTAATTCTCTCCCCCTTGTAGGATCCACCGGTGTAAGCTGGCATGTCAGAGGCTGTGGTTCACTGTGCGAAGAAACAGAGTCATATTTGGAGAGAGCGAGAGAGAGAGAGAGAGAGAGAGAGAGAGAGAGAGAGAGAGAGAGAGAGATTGCGACAAGAGAGGCAGCACAAGATGCCCATTAACTTTTATTGCTGTGTGATGGAAGTGTGGTGGATGCAGAGGGAGGGTGACGAGAGCTGTCACTGCGCTTTCTCTCGGTAACCACCTTCCTGTTGCCGTCGAATCTGCAGCCCAAAGATTAAAGGTCCAAGGCAAAGCGAGAATCCTCTCTCATGCCTAAGATGCACTGGAGTGGAGCACGGACCACCAACGTATGCAGACACACGCATCAAGCGAGTTTGTGTGCGTACGGACACTTGAAGGCCTAACAAGTTGCTTCCTTTCCGCATAAAGACATCACTAGAGCAACACGCATACACCGACACAGGAGGTCCCAGTGCATGGTTTTCACTGAGCGACAAGCCCCTTGATCATGACTGAGCACACAACAAAGTGACAGAATAATATTGTGAGAGCATTATGGCAACAATATCAGGTTGCCAAAGCATTACAGCATGGCTGGAGGACAGCCCAGTGATAAGTGATACAGCCCTCTGGCACAGCGCACTGCTGGCTATTCATTCCCACCATCCAGCAATAATAATCACCTCTGATACAATAATCAATCAAGCTTCAAGTTGGCCCTGCGCTGCCTGTCTTACACCCACGCACACAAACAAGCGTGGAGGAGGCACGCAAACACACAGTAAAACACCGGGTGACATCGTAAAAGGAACAAAACCCAAAAGCCAAATCACACAAGATCCATCATCAAAGAAAACACCAGTCCCAGACTCTCATGTTTCATCCGTCTCAGCCCTCTGCCAGACAAAAGCCCTTAATGAGTCGGGGTGAGAAAGTCAAGATCCGACAGACTTCACCTGCTCGCAGTCCTCATATTTAACCCAGTGACAGGCTTTTTGCTAACAAAACACCACTTCATCAAACTAGGGAGACACTCTCAGCCCACTTTGATGACCTTCAGGCGTAAATTAGAAGGCGTAAATGTTCAACAGCCCTGCCGCCATGGCTGCCATATCTCTCCACCTGATCGCCGAATAGATACATCTTTAGTATCTCATGTCTTGTATCATAGTATCCATCTGGAGTTCATGGCAAAATATCAGAACAAACAGCTGTGGTCGGCCTGCGTATGTAGCGTACGGCAAAGTGCTACAGTCTCTGTAGATTTGTCAGAGAATTCCAGCGACCCTGTCATCAGCCCACATAACCGCAACGTCAAGATTAGATCAGCAGGGTATTAGGCTAAAAACGAGGCACTATGGCTTTAATGTTATCTGCAGTGCCAGGTAGGTATGCGCTGCCTTCGCTTGCCAGGTGAGAGAACGAGACGAGGCATGATTCACAAAGCCGAGAAGCCAGAGCTATGACGTCTGATGTCAGCTTTAATTTCCAAGGCAAATCAGGCAGCTGCCTATTGCCCTCCCTGGATTCATACGCCTCATCCGCTACTAAAAGGCTGCGGAGAAGTAGGTCATGAAACTTTTTCAGATAGGTAGAAATGTAAATTTTTTCTGACAAAATGACAAATATTCAATACCTGAGATGGATCACTCAGGGCGTTCATGGTTACGTGATTTCCCCACTTGTCCCATGCAGCCTTGGCTAGCCTCCCTCTATACAAGTGTTTTTATGGTCTCAAGAGAGATGTGTTTTTGAGCCAGAATAGCTAGTTTGCCAGCAATCAGGTTAATATTGAGTAATGGAGAACTCGCTAAAGCACAGATGGGAACATTGCACTTGATTGCAAAAATTCCGAAAGCGATATAAATATATATTACTTGAGAAGTCAGAGGAAGGGCTTATTTTGACCTCCAGGTCTTGTCGCGTTTCCACTTCAGAGAGATCCACTTTGAGTATCGGTGTTTGAGTGGCCATCGCCGAGCCTGAAATGAACTCCTGATGGCACAGGCTCTCTCACAGAGAAGGGGCGTGACGTCAGCACAGTGACCCCTGAGGGCGATGGACTGGGACGTGACTGCATGCAGAAACTGCTGACCCAAAAACTTTCCCAATTTGAAGAGAAGAGAAGTTGGACCAGTGTCACAATGAGCTCTAGTCCTGAGGCCAGTTCTCACAGGGCTTTGTATTTACTACTGTGTATGCTGACTTCCCAGCAAAGGTCCATCTCCTTCATGTCCAGGGCCCAGTGACTAAGAACCCCACTCTGGGTTAATAACATTCCCAAATACCAGAGCTGTGACTGAATTCAGCCCCCTGGGAAAAGTGTGGGCTTCAAGGAAATCACTGCTGCCTCCACACAGGACAATGGTCCAGGACTATTTTACTGAGTTCAATTACAGTACTGCAGCGCAAAGCTAGGATCTCTGTTTAATACAGGCAACCAGTGCATTCCATTCTCTATAATGATCCATCAGAGAGAGAGAGAGACTAAAATATATATCAAATGCAGCTATATGGGTCAGTAGAAATGGTTTTCTTAACCCTTGTGTAGCCGCCAACAGCAACTGAAAAACAGGACACACGGCTTCTCTGTGTGATATCTGCATGGATCTGGACTTCAACTAACGACCAGAGGAGGAAAAAAAGGGACTTGGTGGCTTCAAAATGCCTCCAAACCCAGTAAAAGAATAAAGAGATGGGAAGAGGAGTCAGGGTGAGTGACACAAAACAACAGACAGTCACATGCTCAAGACGGCCCAGTTGCCAGAATGAAATGTATAAAATAAAATAAAACATCATGCGTATGATAACGGCCTTTTTACAAACACGTTGTATGAGCTGACTGTCACATTTGGAGGCGGAGGGGTCGGTGGTGACATGACAGCTATACAAGCTGGCCGTTGAGCGAGACGTTTACCAAGCCAGAGACCACTGTTCACAACAGTTTCTACATTTGTAAGCGTAAAACCGCTGGATATTTTTAAGGGGATGTTGGGACATTTTTTCAGCCATGTTTGTAGCAATAACAGGGAATATTTTGACGAGACGATATTTTCCAGCCATGTTTCTGGCAACAATACCAAATATTGTGACAAGACTTTGGGACCATTTTCCAGCCACGCTGGTAGCAATAATATATATCAGATATTTTGATGAGATGTTTTCCAGCCATGTTTATAGCAGAAATACTAGAAATTTTGGCTTGACATTTGGACATTTTATAGCCATGTTTGCAGCAGTAATACTGAATATTGTGATGAGCTGGCGGGACATTTTCTATCCTTGTGGTCACAGAACCAGGTTAGCCAAAACATGATTTTTTCCAAACGCTAACCAAGTTGTTTTTGTGGTTAAAAGTAGCCATTTAATTGTTTAAAATATGGAAACCAATCAAAATTAAGCAAAAAAAAAAACATTTTCGCTTTGATTACATATGGCATTTTGATACCAACTGGCCTTGGATAATACTGCGTCATCCATTACAATCAATAAAAATAGAACTTATCCCCTCACCTAACACAGTCGGGTGTGATGAACATCTGATAGCAGCTGCAAACGGACATTTAGTTTCTGCACGTGTTTTCACACATCCGGCTGTAAGATAGCGGAGGAATGCCAAGGCTACGTTCCATTAGTCATCACAACCCTCCCTGATTGGCATAAGGGGGTGAAGTTCAGGGCCGACTCTCAGACACCACAGAGCGACAGGCCAATGGAAGCAAGCAGAGTGTATGCTGTTGCCGGGCAACATAGTCATGGTTGGTTACTGAAGGGCTAGCAGACACCCCGTCCAGTCCGGTCCCACAGGCAGGCCCGTTAATCCCCCAGCCCAAACTTTGCTCACGCTCTGGTTGGTTCCAAATGAACAGTCCTCACAGCCCGCTGGGAACGAGCCTGCCAGCTCTTCCCCTCCCTTCCCCGCTGCGCGTTAGAAGAATCTGCTTGTAAAATATCTGTTTTACTAAGGCTAGACAAAGCACTTGACATCGTGTTACAACAACAGAGAAGGGGAGATCATCCTGACCGCAGTGTACCGGACAAGAAATAATGACAACATAAATCCAAATTCTTCTTTTCTAATGTCTCTCACTGCCATTAAAGATATCGATCCATAGTATATTTAAAATATTGTCTCCGCTTTACATCTGACAGCTCTTTCAGATGGGAAACTGACCCAGCTATATCCATGTACTGTAAGCTTTCTTAAGACCTACCAGAGTCCTTTGACAAAAAACAGTAATTTTACCTTGCAGAACACGGGACTTGTTGGTCTACTGGTCAGTTTGTTTGTGTCACTGTGAGACTTTAGTGATTTAAGGGGTTAGTTCAGATTCACCAAAGGCACACATTAACACAAACAAACCAAACAATTGAGGCAGCGGTAGACCGGCAAGTGAGATGTTCTGCAAGGTAAAATTACTGTTTTTGTCATAGTAGTCTGGTGGCTTTGGAGAGGGCGATATACCTACTGTTACCTTACAGTAGAGGACAAAAAGAGTACACTACTGTGTGTAGGCTCATTATAGAATATGTATTTTTAAAATGCAGTTCATGAATTGTCATCGTATGTCGTGAAAAACAGGCTTACCTTGGAAGCTGTATGATCTCTAAATGTCTAGTTCAAGACACCTGCTGTGGATCAGTGTGTGTTTGCATGAGTCAGTGCGGCTGCGAAAAACATGGCCTTGAGACAGAAGCTTATCTAGTGAAATCACACCCATCATGTACATTAGTCAACAGGTGTTCAGTGCTTACATATAAACAAGACAAAAATAATGACACTTCATTGGGCACAGTATAAATGCAAAGCACAAGTGTCAACTATCGCTATGCATTCAAAAACACACGTATTGCTGAGGAAATAATTCTAATATTCTACGATCATCGATTACTTCTATTGTCAGTGTTCAGACTTCAAATCTACCTACATGTAAACTACTTACACTGCAAATTGAACCTCTTCTGGACACATACTGTATATAGTACATCAAATATAACCATGCATCAGCTATCATTGCTTCTGTCTGACTTTTTACACTGGTTGCACTGGTTCGCCTAACATTTTCATTTGGGTGCACCACAACATAATTTAGGGGCTGGTGCCTAAATGTTTCTCTTGGTTTAAATCACATCACATAGAAAAAGAAAACTGTGATATGCTCAAATTAAAAAAAATAAAGTCAGAAAGAATACCAGCTAAACTAATGCAACCAATGATGGTGTTTAGTCTCACTTTACAGATTTTTGTTGGGCGCTTGGGCGAACAAAATAGTCGCACCCTGGATCCCTGGTTAAACATCTAGCAACAGCTCCATTCACGTTAAAAGAATTGGTTCCCATAAGTTAAACAGAAAAACACAAACTATTCCCAGGGGATAAAACCCAGTGATACAAAGAGTCCAAATTGTTTGGACATTGTACAGTTTCATCAAATACAATGCAATGAAGCCCTATTTTGTGTTAAGGAGTCCTTAAAGGCAGCGTGTCAACAACGCACAACAGATAAGTCTGTTTTTTTCTTCTTCTTTACAACCAACACACACATGTAGTGGCTATGATAAAGCAGGGCCAATGTGGGAATGACATATCTCCAACATAAAGAAGTCACAGTGCGGAAGTGGCCCAACTGTATCCACCCCGATAAGACAACATGACCACTGGGGGAAATAGCATCACCGTCTGCCAATTTGAAAAGTTTGAGTTTATTGCCAAGTGGAGGCTACGCTGTAGAATGAAGCAGTTAAGAAGAAAGTATTTAGTACCAGGGCAATGGCTCCATTTGCTAGGCCTGTGTTTATAGGTCCATTCTGACGAGTGGCCTTTTATGTCCAAGTGGATACTTTAAGAAGTGTGGATTTTACTGTGCATAGTAAGGTCTGATTTACTTTTAAAAAGTAGTGGCTACAAAAGCCTCTCAGTCACCTCTAACTGTCGGATCTTTTGGCAGCAAACGGACTCAAACGCACCAGAGGAAGGAGCGTGTTGTCGGGCAGGTTATCTTAAAGTACACATGACTCTGTTTCCTTTCATCCAGGTCCCAGAGAGAGCGATGAAGGAACAGAGGAGAAATCAAACAGAGAGACAAGAAAAAAGGAGGACGAAGAAAGAGGAAGGTGACATTTGGAGGCAAATGAATGCTGGAGCAGGAACTTAAACCGATGACAACTCCTAAATCAAATTAGAGGAAAAGTGAAACGGCTGCGTTTGGATAAACACATACAATCACACTGCCCTCTGTCTGGTGCCTGGACATCTTCCAGACACAGTAAAGCTCCTTGGCCTGCTTTGAGATGGGGAAAAAGTACAGCACTGGACACTTAAGTATATCATTTGAGGGCCTGGTCGAGCGTATCAAAAATAAAACACAATGTCAAAAACACACTTCAGAAAAGATCATTTGTGTCTCAGTGCAGTGGCCACTTGAAAGGAGTCCGATGGAGATGTCAGATCGTATTTATTCCAGCGTCTCATGACCATGGAAGAATTTCCATTTGTGATTAATGCGACACAGTAAAGGCATGAATTGCACAAGACTTTTTTTTTTTTTTATGGTTCAGAACTTATGTTTATGACACAATGTCAGAGGGATTACATTCATGTTTTTTTTTCAAGGGGGCTGGAAACCGAGGTCAGCTCCTTCCAGATCCACATATTCCGACATACTAGTCACTCCGCAAGCCAAATGACATCAATGTGACTAATTGTGTGCATGAACTCCATCTAAAGTGGTCACAAGCATTTAGGTCACCATAACACAACACAAGAGCCTGGACGCTGAAATATGTTTGTTATATATCAGCGTGGTGAGCTGCTCCTGCTGGCTTTCGCTGCATCAGATAAATGAAGGCCAGTAATCGAAAGGACACACTGAGGCAATGAATCTTATCACAGGAAGAAGAGGAAATTGCTCATGAAGGAGAGATAGTGCTGCGGCCCCATTCATAAACAGATGTGCTTATTTAAACAAGCTCACGAGTGCTGGTTACGGGAATGCAAAAACATTTTAATTCTGATGTTAAAGCTGCGAGGAACCTTAATGTTTTGTTGATTCCTGTGGCCCCTGTGGACAAAAGCAGGATGAGCACGACTGAGTTGTGTATAAAGATCTTGATCAGGCTAGCGAGTGTATTTGTTTTGAAATCGAGTGAGGATAGAACTTTATTTTGACAGTATTTCTCCTTTTTTAAAACAGCTGTTTGCAGGATTCATTCATTCATAACCAGTTCAAAACTCCTTGTAGTACAAAAGAATTTTGCTCACTCAAAGGTAATAAAAAGCGACTACAACGGCAGTTTAGTGTTACAGCATCGTGCTGTTTGGTGTAGCTGTGACACTGATTCAAAGCCAGAGAACCAAAACTGCAATCATCATCATGACATTCAAGACTTGAAGCAATCTGCGGTCATCAAAGTTTACAGGATGGGGGTTGGTGCGGTGGTGTGGGGGCACCTGAGACTGCTCCTCTGTGGGAGCCCGGGTCAGACTTGACGACAGAGTACAGGCTGCAGGACCAGACACTGGAGCACAAACCTGTTATTGTGCCTGAGCGTTTAAACACCGCCTGGTGTGCAGTGGGAGGCGACTGAGGGCTCAAATGAGAGCCAGCATCATAAACATAAAGGAGGGAAATGACTACCTGCAGGAGAAAATGTCACCACGGCCTTTGTAATTTGTCCTTTCGTGGCAACTTTTAATGACCATGCAAGTGTAGGGATACGACTTGATGTCTTTTAATATTAGCCTTTGTTCTACACTGCAGCATTAGAGGAAAGCTGTACAGCAGCTGGCCTGAAAGCTTCTGGGCTCAATTATTAAAAGGATTTGATATGGAGATTTAAATACATACAAAAGACAAACAAAAAGCACAGCTCAAGCCTGCGCTGACGTATGTTTAGTTATACTTCAAACATAAATTTGTCATAATCTGACAGGCGCTTGGAGCGCAGAGACTTGAGGACGTGCTAGCGAGGCGGACTCCACGTGCATATGGATGAAAAGCTTTCTGAAGGAAGGCGCAGCTGAAAATGCAATTGTCACATCTCATCTGTTGCTTTCCACAAGCCAGTCTCAATCCCAATGTTCCACAATACTCTACCAACACCAAACAATAACATCGCAATTACTCTAAATCATACAGTACCGTCCCAACCGCCATGAGGGAAAGTTTGGAACTCGAATGAATCTGAATTTATTTTTATATCACTGTGCGCGGATGGCCAAAAAGACTACATTTTTGGCCTACATTTGTCTTCCTTTGAAGAAAAAAAACGCTGCCATACATTAGTGCTTCACATCTGGTTTGCATTGGGGAAACTATGCAGTCAACTCCTGTGTGCCAGTGGAGGTTTTTTGGAGAGTCACTGCCTGGAGAATGCAAGAACGTTTTTTTTTTTTTCTCTCTCTCTCTCTCTCCCTCCTGTCTTTCTCTCAGTGCCGGTATTTGCCGGTAAATGTTTGGATGGCAGAAGGAAAGCTGGAGCGGGAGTGAGAAAAGAGAGAGCAAATCTTGAAAGAAAAAAAACATCTTG
>OMLP01014380.1:13555-46154 GCA_900302685.1 Spondyliosoma cantharus
GATTTTCCCATACAATTCATCACTGTCTGTCTATTCTCTCTCTCTCTCTCTCTCCCTCCTGTCTTTCTCTCAGTGCCGGTATTTGCCGGTAAATGTTTGGATGGCAGAAGGAAAGCTGGAGCGGGAGTGAGAAAAGAGAGAGCAAATCTTGAAAGAAAAAAAACATCTTGACAGTCTCCTCACTGATCTTTGGATGCACTTTGAGGTGGTAAACAGTGTGGCGAGAGGAAAGGTAAGGAATGCAGTTAAAGAGAACGTGTGATAAATAATAATTCCGCAAAAAGGATCAAACACTGATGCCCGCTGAACAAAACTGTTCCATCACACAGACAAAGGCACTGGATATAGGAAGGACAAACTGAGAAAGGTGCAGAAAAGGTCTCAGCGTAACAACAACGTTTTCTGGGGGTCTCACACATCTTTTAGAATAAATACGTTGAGTAGGGTTGTTTCTAAGAGTAGTATTTCTCTTTGAACAAACAAAGTCATTAATCCTACTCCAGTCCCCCTTTACTCCAAAGTTTCCCAGGGCAGGTCTGTGACCAAAAATGGCTGTCTTAGTCCCTGTCCTGATATCTTCACATCCTCCCTGTCATTCTCTACCCTGTGATCCAAGGGACAGGGAATCCCTTTGAAATCTAAAACCGCTGCCGTTTAATGGACACCCATCTCAGTTTGGACACCTGCTTTGTTTTTGCTGAGGAGTGTCGACCTGCACAATGTTTCTTGTGTGTCTCATTTTTTGAAACAACGCACATACTGTCCCTAACATGTGCTGGGCCATATGTAGATGTTCTATCATTATACTGATATGAGACTATATATCGTTTTAGAATATTACTATATTGTGATATGGAATAAGTATACAAATCTCAGTGTGTAATGGAGACGTATTATGCTCATGTTTAGGTTCATAATGTTATTTTGGGTTACTACTAGAATAGACTTACATGCTTTAATGTTCAGATAAACACATCAGCTTTCTCATACTGTCCAGTGCTCCAGCTCTGTATTCCCCCTCTGTCTGAAATGCTCTGTTTTAGCTCCTGTCCCTTTAAGGCCCCGCCTCCTGAACACCCAGTCTGCTCTGGTTGGTCAGCTCACACACGCCTGACCCAGCACCGCCGATGACAGCAGAGCAGCTGTGCTAAATCAATGTTTGAATGCCAAACTAGCCACTAGCCATACATTAGGAAAATGTGTGACTCTATGTCATCGTGTGATGTCACAAAGTCGCAGACTACTGACGAGTAGTTTCAGGATCTGTGTTTTCTGTGGGAGAGAGGAGTTCCTGTTGGTGTAGACTTTGACATTTTTAACTTTCGAGATATTTTACATGCCGAGAGCCTGAAGTCATAGACCCATTGTTTGGTTTTAATAGCCTGTGATGTTGTTATTTTATGCTTGCCTTTTCTTTTTTATGTCAATGTTTGGTTTTCATATTCTGTGACGTTGTTATTTTATGCTCTTATCCTATGTAAGGTGACCTTGGGTGACTTGAAAGGCACCATCAAACAAATAAAATGTATTATTATTATTATTATTATTATTGTTGTCATCTCTACAATATTGTTGCAATTTTGCTGTCGAGGTATTTGGTAAAAAATATTGTGATATTGGATTTTGTTGCCTATTCTTTCTGCCCAGTGCTTATATAAAATTGTCATATAATCTCATCTAAAAATAGTCAAAAGAATATTGCAACGTCATTTTAAGGCCATATCGCCCAGCCCAATGCGTAACACAGCCTACTCTCCATTCCAATCTCAGTCAGGGTACTTTCACTTGCCAGCTTTGTGATTCAGTTACTGGTTTGTGGGCCCCAGGAGAGGATGTCGTTTTCACAAGGCTAACCTCCAGAGGGGGAACAGAAAGAGCCCGTCTGATGCAACTTCATCAGCGGCAGGACAGAAATATCAACTTTTGCTGTTTGTGTCTTTTGTGCCTTTGCTACAGTCCAGGCAGACATTGCAAATGTCTCACATGTCACCACAATGGAAAATTACCTCTGGACCGCTGATATAAATAAAACAAACTTCTTTAAACTGGCGGAGCTGAGAGATTTAGAGGCCAAATTGGCCTCATTTGATTTACAAAGGTCCTTATATGGATTTGAGGCACGTGCCTTTGAGCTGTGGAGAGGAGATTGATATGGTTTGACTTTGTTGTCTTTGCTTCTGATACGATAAGAAATCTGTCATGGACATTTGTCTTTTTCTTGCCTTTCCGTGAAGGCTAAAAGTCTTCATTGTTGGTGGGGGTGTGTTGTACATCAAGTTTTGTGGCCTTGATACAACCTCTGCCATTTGGATATTGCACTTGGCCATATTATGATTTCTATAATATGCCAATTAATTTTCAGCCCTTATTGTGTATGTCTGTGTAATTTAAAATCCACTGGTTAGACATAACTAAAAAGCTGAGCCCAGTAACCATGACAATAATGACTGCATCATCGTTTTGACTTAAACATGTCCTAACCACTGGCGCTTACACTCTAGCTCCCATGACTCTTAAGTAACCCACAGGGACTGAACACCAAGGTTAACTGTGAACCAAAAGACCCAAAATGGCTCCCGCAGACTGGTCATTCCCAGGTGGTCTCCTAATGTTGCTGAGTCAGCGCAACTAGCCCGGGACTTCAAGGGAGCTCAGCTAAGGTTTCACAGGCCGCACACTCAGCAGCAATCTAAGCATGCCACACACACAACTGTGCGGTACACACCCACAACTGCTAGCAATTATTTATAACTCATTCAGACTCGCGGCTCGTGGCTACCAGCGATGGCACCTGACCCTGAGGTTAATGCCCAGACAAGAAGGGTGTTTTTCAAGCATACATCCCAACATCCCCGGACATGAATATTCAGCATGTTGTTATAAGCAGGTGGATGTTTCCAATCAACTGGGTGCAGAGGGCTTTTCGTGGGTGTTACACACTATAAGCATTAAGAAACAATCTACATTCTTGACAACAGCTGCACGAATTATCTCCCGCAAACTGCAACAGACCAAAAATGCTCACCTCTCCCGCTGTCCGACTCTGTAACCCTGACAAGATGGGTTCACATGAAGGAGAAAAAAAGCATTACGTTAGCTGAGAAAACCGAGGGGCGCCTGCCAAATGTGAAACGACCGGGATGAATATCTAAGGAGTCATTTCCAGTATATGCAGCCATTTTTTCCCTTCTCAGGCACATCTCCCTGGCAACGTGTAAACAGTGCCCTCATACCCCGGGACCATAAACCTCTTGGCAGTGACGTTTAGCTCTCGTTTCATCCTGCGCAGTGCCGACTGAGGGCGCAACCCAGCGTTTTATTAGGGATGCTGCGGCAATGTGAAAATAAATGTGTTGTGCCATAAAAAAAATACTGAACCCATCAGGGAACACAGATACTATATTAATACACCCCAAATTTAGGTACTTCCAGGGAGATTTTTAGACTTCCTAAGTATTTCTCCAGCGAAGCCTGTAAAGCAGATGTTAGAGAGTCGGGTCAAACTGGCCTAAAATAAACCTGACAAGTGCGTACAGTTAAATCCATACTATTATATGTGTTTTAAATCACCACACAGCATAAAACCAAAGAGCTAAAAATAGATGTGATAATGTGGGTTGACCTGGCCGGGCACCATTTTCCTGTCATAAAAATATAACGTCTTCTTCATTCACTCTGGTATGTGCTGTCAGGACCAAACGCAGGCTCATTTCTTTCTGGGCAACGACCCCCTTTTCACCAGTGTGGAATTGATGACAATGAGGAGTCCAAGGCAGTATGCAGACACACACTGTGCTTCTTCCTGTTACCCTAAACAGAGACATCTCTGGGACTTCTCAGAGGGACGGTCACACAAGTTCGAACAATGAAAAAAAGGCGTGTTATGTCTAAACACACTGACACAGTCCTGCAGAAGGACAAGGTCGCGGAGGGGCAGGTACACCTGCTGCCATGCCACATGCGCAGGAGCAACGGATTACATGCCGGATTACATTTTTGATTTTGTCATTAAAATAAGGTGCATCTGAAATGTTGTAGAAAACACGCAGTTCACCCGTCGTAAGAGGATCTGATTTGGTGTTTGGGATATTTCACTTTCACAGATTCAAACAATTGTACATTCACCTGGCACAGTACAACCGCAGTCTGATCTGATGGCCACCAAGCAGCTGCACTCAAGTAGTTGAGGTAAAGCAGCTTGCTCATCGATGTTAATGAGGCAGGGGCAAGCGCCGCCTTTCGTGTGATTGCTGCTCCCATCCAGATTTATCCTGTTGGTAAAGGGATTGGAACTGACAACCCTCCGGTCACAAGCGCTCTACTCTAACCTTTAGGCCAACACTGTCCAACAATGCACAACACTTTTTTATCTGGATTGAAAATGTTCAGAGACCTTCAAAGGCAAAAAACTGAATATTTGTGGATTATTTTTTGTTTTTTGTGTCCATTTTTAGACAAAGCTGCAATATTTCCAATGTTTGATTTAGAAGTTATCCATGATAAGATTGTTTTTCTTGGGGTTTTTTGTAATCAAATGATTATATTACTATTGCCATGTCATTTCTTATTCCAAACTGACTTCATTTCTCAGTAATCCGACTGAACCCTGCACGTGCATACATGAGTCTTCACACACCTAAGCTGAGGGAAGACAGATGGATCAAACAACAAAATAAACACAGCAGCCAAACTGGGGTACAATGGGCGACTTGTGCAGGAAGTGCAGACACAGTGAGCAGTTTGTTTAAGTCTCTTTGTGGGGACTTCCCGTCGGGTGTAATTACCGCTCAAATTCACAATCCCCGGCTTTTCTGCTCACATAAATGAAGCAGATAAGATCAAACAATTTGATGTATTTAGGAAATGAGTTTCAAACAAAGTGGGAAGATATTGGTTATAGCAATCCAAACACATCAAATATGTAATGGATTCAAAGCAAACTGGTGCACTGGGACTGACTACTGCCAAGCCACCCTGCTTACTCCTCAGTGCTCACCAGCAGAACAGAAGATGGAAGCTTTACTCAGTCAAACAATGATGTCACCACTGGGTGAGACTACTGGAGAGAGAGATTTAAGCTGCAAAGGATGATAAAAATCCGTTTCCATTCAGACTCCAATGGAGATACTATAAATTTCCCCTGATAATTCTGCATACTGCAGCAAAAAAAGAACTAGCAGGACTCTGTAGGAACATATCTCACTTGACCCAATTTTAATGATCCTGGAGAGGGACCACCTCCTTTTCCTCTTTGTCACTCTCCCCGTTTGCTTTGACCTCTAAGTAGGTTACAGAGGAGTGAGTCACGTGTCCGTCGGATGCCCTGGCAGCTCGTTTCTGCTTGCTGGAAACCAAACACACGCTGATGAATTGCCACATAATCAGGAAGTGCATATGTGAGTGATACACTAGTGGAGGTTAGTGACCTCAGGGTCATTTATCCCCCTTTGCCGTAGCGCCGGGAGAATGTCCCTGCTCTAAAATGCAGCAGGCAGGCCGTGTGGCTGGAATGAGCTCACTTCAAAGGTGTCCATAAATCATGCTGCCATGCAACCCAGGACCGCCTCCACCCTCCACGTCCCCCAGTCACTCACCCACCTACCCTTTTCTCTTTTTCTCTGCTGTCCTCCAGTCTCGGTTCAGACCTTTTGCCTTTGCGCATTACTAGTCCTGTGATTGCTTGCATTGTTGTCTTCGCTCTTCAGTTCATATTACTCACTATTTTATTTTCTTCCGCGCATTTTCTGGACCACTTCTACTCGCACTATTCTGCAGATTGACACATCCTTCCAGTTTTCAACATGTGTGTCTCATTGTGGCCATTAATAAAATGCAGCCGTATCTCTTTAACACGACTCAATTACCACCGATTGCTTTTGCATCCACTCACATTGCCAGGAAAGTTGAATCTGACTGTGCTCTACGACCACAGATATTTGTGATACATTTGCAATCTGCAGAACTTTCATTATCGTACAAAACACCCACCAAAACCATGGTCGAGCAATCGCACATTTGTTTCTGGAAATGCGTGTGATTGCTGCATCTGCTGCTGTTGGAAAATGTAATTTGTTTTTGCTCTATGACCACAATATTTTGTGTTAAATTCACCATTTACAGGACTTTGATTATCGTACGCCTCACTCACAAGAGCAACAGCAGCAGATGCAGCAATCACACGCATTTTCTTTGGGAAATGTGTGTGATTGCAATCACACGCATTTTCTTTGGGAAATGTGTGTGATTGCTGCATCTGCTGCTGTTGCTTTTGCATCCACCCACATTGCCAGCAAATGTGGTAAATGTGGTAACCTGGTTAAAAAAAATCCCAGCGTGGAAATCAATCATAACAGGAGAACATGGGGAGTGTCGGGGTGGCAGTTGGCAGATGTAATCATGTACTTAAAGCCGATTAGCACTGGTATCAAAAAGCAATACTCTCTTTGGGAGACAATGGATTTATCCGAGGTCCATTCAAGTCTCGAGAAGAGCCGCAAGTTCAGACATCCTATTGCTAGTTGCTCGACTTTGCCAGAACAGAGCGGCAATCCGTCAGGTCCTTATCTGCCGGTGTCACGCACTGGGATCTCTTTATCATGCAGCCATGCAAAACACCATTCATCTTCCCCACCTAATTCATTATCAGTGATAAAATGCAAAGTCCCAGCTGCAGTTGTTAAATGGAGAGACGACGTGAAAACAGGTGCTTTGGTAAACACTGATAGCGTGGTTGAATTATGTTGCTTCCCGAGCAGACCTGTCTATCTCTTTCAATCTATTAACCACGACGCTCGCCCGACTCTCGCCCGACCTCATTCTGCCTGCTTCTCCTCTTCTACATAGGAGTATTCTTGGCTTCGAGGGGTGCGGGAACAGTGCTGAACACAAAACAGACACAAACAAAGTGAAAAGCTTGTTGGAGGCACGAGGCTCTCGTCACGGCTCCGCGGCCTCGCCATCGATCAAGCGGTGTGTAAATGCGTGTCTCGCGTCGTGTAAATTAACAGGATATATGGATGCCTTGATTATTGGGCAAGCGGAATCCAGATGATGTTAAAAGCCCGACGGCCTAATTTACACGCGGCGCTGCGCAGTGGCACTGTAATACTGCTCTGACGGATCACCGCAAGCGTGACACGACGTGACCGATGGCCATCATCCCGCATGACTTCTCATACTATAAGACACTTTTTCCTCCAGCAATCATTAAACCTTAAACAGCTTCCACTCACCACTGTTGAGAAAGCGTGCGATGGGATGAGGGATGGGGTTTTTTTTAAGGGGGGTTGAATACTTCCACAGTGAAGTCATGCTGCTTGTGTCATTGGCCCTCTGCTGTGCTTTGCTCACCGTCTGGCCCCCATTTTACCCATTGATCTAATTTCCATTGCCAACATTGGATGTGGTTCTGTTTGAAGCTGAATGTTTAGGCCCATTAAAGCACTGACAGAATTGCAAACGTATGGTGGACCTAAGGAAAAGTAAAGAAGAAAACAACCCGGTGATGTTTGCCAGACTTTCGAGAGCATTTCAGTAAACAGAACGTACAGTTTTGACTGGCGTCCAGCGAGGTGGGAAATTCCACGATCGTATTTACGCCGGGTGTTAACGAGCTGCTCTACCTCTGGTTTTAATTTATGTCTGGCAGGAAAATGTAACAAAAGCAAACATCACCTCTTTTAATTACATTCAAAAGTGAGAGTTCATCTGGTCCATCCGGAAATTCTTGATTGTATCTCAGTGCAGGACTGCTTGTGCTTCTTGTGGGGTCAGCATTTATATCACCTATATGTAGATTGGTGACAGAGATGTGTTACATTTGCACGTTGCTGCTGCTGCTAATGTGGTCAAGCCCCATCTCTGTAGGTGGTTTGGCTCAATGCCCGAGACACTAATGCTACATCAAGCTGCCAGTTGTAATGGGGGTCTGTATCTGTCACATAAGTCACCCAGCATCACAGAGACGGCTAGTACAGGAATCTCCTAATGGTCAGATATGACAAAATACACCGGATTATTGTTACCTTCAAGAAGTTAAATCCACACATGACTTTATTAAGTGCAGAGTGTATTTAGCGATATTTCAGACGATAAAAAGGTTTTGAATGGCAGGCACTGTAAGACTTTTCCATAGACTTTAAAATGTATTTCTTTTAAGGCTGAAGCTGGCATTGACGACGACGAGGTCCAGACATCTGTAATTTTTCTCCATCAAATGAAAGAAAATTGCTACAAAAGCACACCAAGTGACTGTTCATCTGCTTCCCTGTACCATCTGTGTAAATGACATACATATATATATATATATATTCTTGAGTGTACCCATCTATGCTTTTCCAGCTGTGGAAGAGAAACGGGAGGATATGGTTTGTAATAAAGTATATTTATGATTATGCTTATGTGTTTTTGTAATCTATGCATCCAAAGACTGCTTCTTTTTAAAACTGTGATTATAAAAATGTTAAAATTCTTTATTGGTTTCTGCATTTAGGTGACCTTATAGCCATGGAAAATTCCATAGAATAGAGGTTTCTATATGCGTTTTAGAGAAACAAAGGGATTATAAAAGTGGATAAAGCGCTTCATGTATCTCAGTTGTAAAAACATATCTGAGAAATCTAAGGGATAAAATGTTAAATGCAATGCCCCAGCAGCTTTTGTATCTTGGGGATTCTACCAACACCAGATGATAACACTCAATAACCATCAAAGCGAAGCAGCAAACATCAGTATTCTCTGGTACTGGAGGTCTGTGAATCATTTGCTAATTGAGTTGAACGTAACAGCTCTGATCTCCCTCTGGACTGAGTTATATCCCGATGACTACAAACATCCTGCGCTCAATGTGATCTTCTGGTCGCGAACACGCTGTCAAACAAAGCAGTGCTTCACTGTGGTTATCTCACTGCACCACGTTCAAGAACTGCAACTGCATAAGGTGGATGAGCGCTGACGCCGAATGCCTCGGCAGGAGTCACAACATGTTCGTTCTCTTGTGTACATTCGTTGTGATAAGGGTAAGTAGTTCCTGCGCACTAATAGAAACTTTTCCGAGATGGAGAGGTTGTACGCGGCGAGTTAACTATACACAGTAGGGACTTCATTTGTCTTTGATTACACTCCTATGTGACAGACCGTTGACAGAGGCGCCCACAGGGAGGAATAGTGTGCTCGGGCCACTCCTCTCTCCATCCCATCCGTCTGTCCTCCCTCTTAACTTCAACTCAAGAAGCCAAGAAATCCCTCCTCAGCTCTCCGTTACTTGTCGCTGTCGTAAATCACCTTCATCTTCTCGTCGAGTAGCTGACGTCCTTTTATAGCCACACCAAGGACACTTTCTGCCATTTATGGCACCGTACGAGGGCCGGTTAGTACGAAGGTGAGAGAACACAGGGAAGCAAAGGAGGGCCAAGAAACATCCTTCCCGCTTCCTACCCCTATTCAATGCAACCCTGACAGCTTTTACAAATTAGTGCCAAAGTGTGCCCGAGCAGTGCCAAGTGCACTCTTCTCTGTGACTGACATAAATCCACACCTCAGCGCATGTAGCAAGTCTGGCTTGCCTCAGCCTGTCTCCTCTGTAGACACTATTGTCTCTCCAGCAGAACCACGGAGACGAAAGTGAGAGGTCGGGACAATGTGTGCATGTGTGAGTGCCTGTGTGGGCAAAAGACGTATAGAGGGAAAGAAAAAAAAAAAAACACGAGGGGAGAGCGATGGCGTAAGACACAACACATTCTTGATCGCGCGCTAGTTTCATCATGCAGAGCAGGCATTTTCACAGTGTTTACTTTCAGCGAGGGGAATGCTCTCGCTCACAGCTGCACTCCAAATAAACAGTCTTGTATTTATCAGCGACAAGATAATACACATCTAATCTGAACAAGTAACAGCTCTTCACGCAGTCCCAACAAGTCTGGGTCTTCCGGTTCATCCCTGGAAGACGGTTGTGCAACGCGGAGAACATTCGAGCACACTTCTGAATAAATATGTGCACATGCTGAACAGAGACACCTTGCCATACACCCACTCTCTCATGACTGCACTTCCTCTGCCATGATCTCACAGTCTGGGTTCATTCTTTGCAGATGTTTCGAGCCTATTAAGTCTTTGGGAAGCAATCAACACTAACGCAGTTGGCATTGTGGCAAACTGAAGTTACCAGCCATATAAAGACACAACTACCACAGCGGCAGGGGGCGAGTGTGGGGATACGGTAGTGGAATGGTGGAACAAACACCACACGTACGCGGTGCCAGGGCTAAATTACCTCTCCGAGACATCTGTTATGAGAACAGGGTCCCGCTAGCATGTAGAAGGAATACTTTGTTAACGGCCCACTCTCTCCGGGTTTACAGTGTTTTTGAAAGGTGACATTTTGAGCCTCTGGCATTGTTGCCTTGTTTGAGGCCTGCTGTGTATCACTGCGTGGTTAAGGACTGCTTGCCACATGGTCTCAAATTATTGCCCAATTAAGCTCGTGTGCAAGAACATCCAGTGGGAAGGATGACGACATCACTACTCCCATAGAAATAAAACCACTCTGTCAGTTATGGAGGCAAACGCTTTCTGCTAGTCTGACTGATTATTTTGGACTCCGCTCACAGTATGGCTCACTATTACCTCAAAGATACCGTGGTGAGTTGAAGTGTCATTGAGATTTGGTCATTCTTTACTGGTTCTACGGTAAGCAAAGCCCACATTGTAATTGCAGGCCAGTGAATCCCCTCAATAACAATATTATCCAGAAGAGGGCGAGGTATGACGATGCGGTGTTGCAGTATGAAGTGTAAAGCCACGGCTCTTTACTGTACTTTGTCATCTCTCTTAGCAGAGATCCATCAGGGTGAAATAACATCCTATTGCCTCGTGTGCTGGAGAAATTCCCCCTCACCCAACATTCTTCTCCCTAAGTGTCTCCATTAACCATAGGTTATCCTATGATTTAGCCATTAGCCACAGCCCAACGTAACCATTAGTTATACGAATTCATAATACATATTGCATTACCAGTTGTTTCAAAACCACTGCAATTTGTCTGCAGACTTCAAATTTGTGCTTCCCTTCTCCCCGCCGCTTGATCTGACTCGCTTAGTTGGTTTTGGAGGCGAGTTTGCTGACAAAATATATCCAGCTGTCATGCTTATTTATGGACTTTTGCGACATTTATTCCCTGTGTAGAAATGTACTAATTTCCCAGGGTGACGTCTTCAATGGCGGCCAATTGTAGTGAATACCCAGTCACATTAAGCAACTCTTCATCTATTTGCACATCTTGCTGGCAGAGTCCCCTACAGCCCACACTAGAGGTGAGGGAGTTCCAAGGAAACACAGACAGGTTTATCTGGCATCTAATTCCCAAGAGCAAACCCAGGCAGGTAAGGCACATGGTCGGAGAGCTGGTAACCGTCGCACGATTTGCTTCATAGCGATGTGATGCATGCCAATTTGGACGTGCCATACTTTGGATGTACTTGTGATGGCGCGTGAACCCACCCTTCTACCTTTAGGCGAGGGTGCAGGGGAAACAGTCAGGCTGACTCACACGTCCTCTCGCCGCATTTTTTATAAATGTTAGAATGTGATGATGTAGCGGTGAATCGACGGGCTTCCTGCAGCCAAGCAACATCTGTTTTTATGCGAGACGTGCAAAGGAAACACTGATAAGGTAGACAGGGTACCTTTAATTGAGTGTGTAATAAACATAGCAGACAGAAGAGGCCAGTGAAAGGTAGAGTGAGGCAAAGTGAATCCCTTTTCTTCCATAACATATAATTAGTTTGTATTAAACTAGTAAGCGTGTAGTTATGAGGCATCTTACAATTTGGTATTTCCTTTGAAAACAGCACTTCCTTTGAGAGTAGCAGGTAAGTGCTAGGTATGGGCCTGTAATTGTATGCCTAGAAGAGTGTAATTACCCCATTAGCACAAAGTCCGTTACCTTTTTACACCCCTTCGCTGCCTATATAAAGTTTATGTCGTCCTTATAGAAATTCCCACATGGAGTGAAAACTGAAGAAGAGAGTGTGGTGAGGAAGAAGAGACAGAAAGAGGGCGAAGGCAGGATGGCTGCGTTGTGAGGGGGGGAATATTACCTCCCACAGGGGCCCTGGCTCAAAGGATCAAGTTTCAGACGTTTACCAACAAAGCATCCATGGAGGAAGTCTTGCGCCCCTCACAATAACACCACAGCACCTGGCCGTCCCCACACAGGAAACCTGAGGTCACTTCCCCCCTTTCAGGGAATTCAGACACACTCCTGCTGCCAGCCACGCGCCCCCACAGCCTATTGAAGAGGCAGCGAGGGCGCCCTGACACACATACAACAAACTGAAGAGAAGATCTGAATTATGAGAAAAACGCATTTTCACAAATACAGTCCTGTGCCACTCAGTTTCTGTTAAGACGAAAGCAGAAATGGTTTAGATTTTACCCTTTTTTGGTCTCGCATGTAAGACAGATGTGATGTTTTTTTAATCAGTCAGAACAGCTTAAAGCTGGATTGGGTTGCAATGTTTCATTCTGGCTGGAACCACATGAATAAGAGGTTGAAAACAAGGTATGCACCCTAATAGCTCTGCTGGAATGTTCAGATTGTCAAATCTAAGCAAAAAAGAGGATGCCAAGACACAACAAACAAAAAAAAACGTACGTGAAACAAGACGTCGATGATTAGAGAGAGAGCCCATAACTTTTGTATTTGGACAAATGGCTCGATAAATGTCTTTGAAATACACACAAGAAGGATTACAGTCTCGCGTAAAAACCATCAGATATAACCGGCAGGTCGAAACCTCCTGACTGAACACAGCCTCACACATAATGTGACAGTAAGTAATAACACAAACTGTGTCCGGAGTCCCCTGAGACGCCATGGAGGGACAGACAGCTGCAGAATGTCAAAAAAGGAACTGCTTCAACACAAATCTAAATTCTGCTCCCTAACCACCTGCAACCACTTGACCGCCGATTCTCCATCATTATCGTTGGCCTTGTTTCAAACGATGCCAACCCATAAAAGCAGCCACAGCCAGTCCGAGTCATTTAGCTGCAGTCCCACTGCAGTCTGGAGCTGGCCGGGGTCCAACCACCACGCGGGGCTAACCTTTGGAAAACACTGAGACCTCCGAAGAATGTGACCATGGTCAATGAAACAGACAGGGAGGGAGGAAGAGGAAAAAAAAGCAAACAAATACATTATACAGCCTGTGGGCTCTGTCAAGGCAGACAGAATCACTGACTTTTGGCTGCTATAGGGGATTATTTCTGCTCGTTACAAACAGTTTGTGTGAATACAACCTGTCAGTGGGGAAAGCACAGCGTGATGCCTGGGAAACCAAATTCCTCCAAGGTGTAAGGGGTGTGTAAGATGTGTGAGAAATGTGTGGGTGCAAAGTCTGCTGGGAATTTGCGGCCTTCATGACTTCAGATCTGCAGAATGGCTCTGACATACAGTTTAAGTAACTGAGTGGTTCTACAGTATGTTGGAAAAAGTCCTATTAAGTCATTCTAAATCAAACCTTCCTGAGTCTACGTCTATATGACTACATGTAATGTTAAAACGAGTTGCTTATCGTGACAAACCCACAGAGAATGATCACCTATGAGTCCCAGAGTCCTCGTCAGCCTCATTTCACGCAGCGGTTTACAACAAAAAATGCTCCAATGAATTCACCCTACACTGCCAGACGAGAAACCAAACACTCAACAGACAATATTAACAACTAGCTGTCGAACATAGCGGAGCAATTAAAAGCTATAGAGCCAGATCGTTTCATCATGAGTTGGTGGAGACCAAAAACAAAGCTCAAAGTAGTGACTATATCAGACTTACATTGACCAGGTGCCCCAACACATCCGAATAAATGTTTTCCGTGTCCACCCAAGTCATACTTGAGTAAAATAAAGATATCGTGTTGAAATATTACTTTGGTAAAAGTGAAAGCCAACCATAGAAATAGTGCTTGATCAAAAGTGTTAAAGCTTTTTAACACTTTATGTTAATTATACACATATTTACATGTACATATATACTGTATAGTATGGGTCAACTGATTCTCAGCCCGGCCAATTATCAGATCCACATTTTTTTGATTATTGTGATCATAATTTAATCCGATTGCCGATAAAATACTTTCAACTTTTGCTGATGCAGCATGCAAAGTATCTAGTTACTTCATTTATCAAATAAATGTAATTGAGTAAAAACTATTATATGTGCTTCCAAAATCTAGTGGAGTGGAAGAAGTAGCAGAAAAAAGAAATACTCGAGCACCTCAAAAAGTGTACAGTAATTGAGTAAATGTACTTAGTTACAGTGAAATGTCATTGTTATGTTATCAGGATGTTCTTTCTAATAGTAGTAGCTCAAATTCCACTATAATAGCTCAGTTAGTTCCAATTTCTCAGACCTGAAATGTTAATATACGGTCAGCAAATTGGTATTAAATCCTTTAAAACGAGCTGTGAAGGTTAATAAAAGAATAAATACCAATTTGTGTGGTTGAGGTGTAATGACATCAAAAGGTTCGTCATACTTGGACCAAGACAAAACACTGCAGTCATTCAGTGAACTGTATACGAGGCAAACATCTTTCACCAGAAGTACTGAAAAACATGTAAGATCTTGATCAAATTTCCCCTTGAGGAAAGCTCCAACACTTTACTTTCCCACAGTGCCCGCTGCACCCACATGACGCAACAGGTGAACCGCCAAGCAATCGTCACGAGGGGGTGACACCACTACTACAACGCTGTGATGTGATGATGTACGCCCATAACAAACCTAGAGGCTGCAGCACGGACACACCCTTCCCAGACACACGCTGCCATATCCCACTTCCTGCTGCCGGAGAAAAAGACAAGTTTAGCCTGGAGGGACTTTGCTCTCTGAGGGTCTTCACACACCGCTCAGCTGGGAGCTTCTGTGACACAACAGTTGTTCCTTAATCCTCCCTCCACACAGTTCAGTGGGTCACACAGTCCAGTACAGTGTGTCGCTCCACTGACCGTGATGTCTCCATGCTGTCTGTTTGCTTTTTTGTGCATTATATGACAGAGAGGCACATGAGTGCAGGTGTGAGACTGCGATTAGAAAAAGAAAAGAAAAAAGAAAGGCATAAACAAGAAAAGCAGAAAAAACACGAAAGCATACAGAAAAAAAAAAATGCCCTGATCCCCCCCCCCCTCAAGTTGTCACAGGAAGTGGTTCCTCTTTTGTCAGGGTTTTTACTTTGCAGGGCTTCTCCCCAGGCGGCGTGTTTGACTAAGGTGTGAAGTATTGAGGCTTGTCATGATGTCAAGCCCACGCCTGCTCTAATCGTCACACTCACAGATTTTAACTAAACAGCCAAAAACTCTTAAAAACACAAAAAAGTTGAGAGTAGGAGTGACTTTAAGGTGTTAAATGATATGCTTATAGATCACAGTTACTGTACAGCTAATCATGCTACTAATTAATTATAATTAGCATTAAAATTATGTTATTTCTTTTAAACTTTTATTTTGACAAAGTTTAACCTATGGAAACAACTTCCTCCCCAGAGACTTTTATGTCAATCAATTAATTACAGATTTAAATGTTTTTTTTTTACTATGGCTGGTAATCACAACGTTAAAAGACTCAAGTGGCTCTTTAAATCATTCATTTTAATTTGAAAATCTCAGCCAGAACCTCTTTTAAAAGTCAGTTGCGACAAATGAAACACTTTAACAAAAGTCATTTCCTAACTGGTGTCGAAGAGTTGAACAGTGAAAAACGTTCAGAAAAGTCAAAGAAAGGTATGGAAACAAAAACACACACACAAAAAAAAGTCGTACCAGGAGTAATGTCTGGAGTCTGGAGGCACCTTCTTGCAACAACTGTGGTAACCCGCCTCCCCGCCTCTGTCAGCGGACACTCGCTCAGATCAGGCCTGGGATCAGTTCGCAGGTCGCTACTCCGGCGGCTCAGTTGCGTCGCCCTCCAGCAGGGAACAAACTTTTTTGTGTTTCTTCTGACAGTAGTCAAATCTCTGCGGCGGAGACTGATGCAGCTTGCCGGCTACATTTGTCCTACTACTGAGGAAGTTGCCTGTGAGTCACAAGATCCCGCCTCTCCCCCCGAAAAAAAGAGAAAAAAAAAAAGAAGCCATTCCTCCCTCCCTCTTCAGCGACTTCAAACGAGAGGAGTCCAGGCAGTGGAGGGTGTGATGGGAGCTCCCAGCAGGGCCTTCTGTCTCTGGGCTCTGCTGCTGCTGCTGCTTGTTCTTACAGAATCACGTATTTGTCTTTAAGTGTTGGCGGATGGACCAAGCTGAATGAGGAAGTGTTAGCAACTAGGTGCATATGTGTTTCTTTTTTGTAGTCAGCCAATCAATGAATCATCAGGATTAATCACTCATCTACAGGAAAGACAGTGAAAAGTGAGTGATATACACGTCACCCCAGTTAAATCATCTGAAGTACTGTGTTTTCACAAAAAGGATACATTTCAAAATAAAACACATTATAATATACCTGATGGAGCTCACTCGTTCCTGACCTACATTTGTTGGACAATATATTCTCTCAGAAATAATTTCAACAAACAACATTCATGTCATTTTAAGACCATTTACGCCACTGATTAAATAAAGTGCGTCCATTCAAAGAGCAATGATCTTTCAGTTCTTAAAGAGGTCATATTATGCTATTTGGGTTTTTGCCTTTACTTTCGTAACTTATGTGCGTCACTATGTAACAGGCGTTACATTAATATATGTATGTATTCATATATTTATTGTAAAATATATACACTCCAGTCAGTCAGCAGACATACAGTTGCTACTGCTGTCGCGCCATTATTTTAGATCACACTACCTTGCTCAGCATGACCCGCCCTACTTTACCTCCGATTGGTTAGTCATGATAAGATAAGATAAGATGTGTATGAAAACTCGATTTCATAATTATCGTGACAGGCCAAATTGTTATTTTATAATTAAAAACACATCCTGGAGTTGACCTGTGAATCAGGGATGGTGGATGACTGGTCTTGGAGCTACTAATCACTGATAACAGCGTATTTACTGGCAGCCCTGATAGCTCAGCTGGTCGAGCAGGTGACCCATGTAGCAGCTTAGGCTCGAGCCCGACTCTCTCTCACTCTCTCTCCCATTTCCTGTCACTCTGTAAGCTCTCCTGTCAAATAAAGGTTAAAAAAAACCCAAAAGATAGTCTTTAAAAATAGTCTTTAAAAACTGTGTAATTACAATGGGTCTTGGCCACACTTTGCTTGGAAAGTCTGAATCTTTTACTGTCAAGTGACCACTGAATATCAGTAAAATGTCAAAAGAAAACCAAACCTTCACAATTTCCTTTAGAAAAATGTTGCGTGGTGGCGTGATGACATATTTTCTAGAGAATCAGACAGGATATTGTTTTCTTCTTTGTTGTTGCTCAATAGTTTGACCATTGCTATGACCCCTGGTTTCTTTAATGTCCTTCAGTTTGAATTAAGTTTCATACAAAATAAATATTCTCAGGAAAACCTCCAATACATGTTTTTACTATGAAGAGAGACATTTTAGCATTCAAACTACCGCATCACCCTTTTTCTGCATTCTGTACTACTTCGCTCTTAAATGACCTTTGTTGACTGTACGCGCTGACATTACCAAACAGGGTAAAAGACCAACTCAAATTTCACTTCCTAAATTTTATGTGTGGGTCCTTTCTCCCGTCCTAACGTTTCATTTTTATTTTTTTTATGACTCAATGAGTGGGAGTGGCGTTTATCCTGGATGCAGCTGTCTGCTGTTTTGTCATACATGGTATCACCTACATCTGATCAGTTGAGTCATTACCCTTAATCAGTCTGTGCCCTACTATTGGCAGCTCCACCCTGTATGACAGATAGCATTGTTTTACTGCTTCCCATGACATTAAGATTTTAAGAGCTGTTGAAAGTAACCAGCTGAGCAGGCACCATGTGCCTTATGTGGTCTGTGTTTTCAGCCTTATCTGCTCTAACTCAAACAGAGCATGTCGGATTGATATGAGATTTCATAGGCCGAGACCAAGACTGTAGTCACCCAGTGGAAATATGTTGTGGTCCTCGCAAGGAAATTTCAAGAATTCAGGGTTTCACAAATAACTGTGTCAATGAAGGAGTAACGAGTAACATGTTTAAGACCAATCTGGCTGTTAATTTCAGACACCAGAGGAACCTCTATCAAAAAAATATAAGCAAAAGATAGAAAGCTGTTTGATGACGTCTTCAAGTAGCACTGGATCATGGGAGTTGTTGTCTTCATTAGTAAACAACCACCCCCAACAATGAAAATCCATCTGTTGTGACAGACAGAAACATTCACAGCTCCACCCGGCCATTCGCTACTTTTGCAGTTTCATACCGTTTTACTTTGTTTGTGTGGCGGACCCTGCCACCTTTCTAGCCTCAAACAGTGTTCTGGGGACCTTATTTTCCTCTGAGAGCAGCTTGTTAATTCAGTTATAGAAAAAAAAAAATATGAGTGTGTATTATTACCTCATTAACAGTGTAAATAATAAAGGTCTGAGTTTGAATTTCATCTCCAAAATCACGTAGTGCCCCTTTAAACACATATTTATTTATTTTTTTCACATAGCTGACTGAACATGTGACTCTTATCTTTCATGGTCCTGTGACAACTAAAAGAGTTCTGGTCTGACCCCTGTATTTCCCACAACCCCCTAATTATAAATTCTAATTTTACACTCTGAGGCGTGGTCCCACCAGACTGTGTGCAACAAATTAGAGGAGAGATTCCTGTCAATTCATCGTGAGGACTCCCTCACGGTTTGTTTCATCGTTAAAAGGTTAAAAGGGTAACTCCTTTTACCTAATGCACAGAACATCTCTCAGTTTCAGGTTGAAAAGCAAAGGTTAAAGGGGTTAACAGGTCAATAAGCACGAGAATTTACACTAAAGAAGACGCATTAAATGAAAAAAAGCATATTTTCCACAATAGTTTAAACATATTTGACCTTTTTGAAGCAGCTTGTGATTGGTGAAGGTGACGTCTCAGGTGACTGTCATGCTCCACTGGATGAAATCAAAATTGGTGCCACACTTAAACTCTTTCCTTGGATGTGTGGTTTTTTGAAACACCTGAGTGAAATTAACTCTAATGAGCATCATGGCCCTGAGCACCAGCCTAATGAGGCAATTAAACTGTTAAAATTCCCACTTAGATAATGTGTAGGTATGACTCATAACAGTATCTGTCTGTTCTCACCACACATATGATGGTGAGTGGAAATGGTTATATGTGCTGTAAAATAACAAAAACATTGTTGTTCTGAGGTGGAGTGATGCAGCAAACGTCACATTATCAAAGGGGGCATGAATACAGAAAAACACATTTACGAGGGACGTGTGGAATCATGCGCTGGCTTTAAGCTCCAGAACTATAGAAAAAGGCCATCAAGTGAAAGACCCATTTGATAATATCGGTGGTGATAGTTTCCTCACGGAGCACTTGAGGTCCACTTTGCCTCATCGGAAACCCGTCCACTTCTCGCCCACTTCACCGCTGTGATTGTCTAGAGTATAAAACAGGTCGTGCTGCAATATACACTTCACAACTCAAGCAGGGAAAATAAGCACCGTATTGGCACTTAATTGTAGACAATTTCTGTTTTACAAGAGTTTGTGGTTATGGGTCTATGGTGAGAATCCCACCCAGGAGTGCACCTACTGTTGGGCACTGAGAAGTAGAGGGGAATGAAAGACAGATATTTCCTTAAAGGAGACCTATTATGCCTTTTGTTTCTTCCTTTCCTTCAGTGTTCCTGTGTATTTAAAAGGTCTTGAAAGTTAAAAAGCCCAAAGTCTACGTCAACAGGAGCTCCTATGTCCCACAGAAAACACTGCTCCGGAAACGCCCCGTCAGTAGTTTGGCCTTTTCAATGACGTCCTGACATCACAATACCTCGCCGCATTCGTGGAATTTGTGCCTAAATTCACAGCAGAAATTAAGCTAAGTGGAAGCTGAAAACATGACAGAGCTGACCGGAGACACAGTGAGTGGTGCTGCCTCAGGCCTGTGTGAGCTGACCAATCAGAGCAGACTGAGTATTTGGGAGGGCGGGCCTTAAAGAGACAGGAGCTGAGACAGAGCGTTTCAGACAGAGGGGAAATACAGAGCTGCAGCACTCGACAGTATGAGAGAACTGATGTGTTTTTTTAAAGGTAAAAATAATCAAAAGTGCTTGTTTGACAGAAAAATAGCACCTTTGAATGTTACGGTTATATTAGACTGATGCATCAATATGTAACTTTACTGTATTCGGTCGAGGTTCAGCTAGTTTTTACTACTTTTTATAATGTGTGTTTAGTCCAGTAGAGACCAAGAGGTCCCAACTACTCCAAGCTGTCCCATAATTAATCAAATCATTAATGGGGTATGAAAAAAAGTTCTACAGTTCAAATTTATATCAAGATGTTTTAGGATTTTTCTCCCATCCTTGCTTTCTTGTGAATATTAGATATGTATAAATATCTGAGAAGTGCTGGTGAAGTCACAAGCCAAAGAGGTTGTGAATCCCTGGTGTAATCTTTTAAAACTCATTATACTTTGTCAGTTTACTGTGTGTTTTCTTATGTCAGTTCTTTATCTGAAAAGTAATGCTGCTGAATAAACGGTACATTTCCCTCTGAACTGTCGTGGAGCACAAGTCCAAAGTATCAGAAAATAGAGTGAAGGATTAGTGCCTCAAAACTGCATTTAAATACAGTACTTAAGTAACTGTACTTTCATCCCACCATGTTGATAATGACTTCTTTAACGAGCTGACCTCTGAATCTGTCTGATGTTGTTTTTCTGCCTCGTGAGAATTAAGAGATGCAACAAAAGAATCCCGCAGGAGGAACTTCTGGCTCATGCATTTTTCAACTGGGTTGGCCTGGCGGCGCGCTGCAGACGAGGACCAACCATGGTCAGGGGAGACATACCAAAGCCCTGAGCTCAGCCCAAGTGCAGCAGTCTTACAATATGTCAGCAGTGTTATTTTTACAGGGTCATATTAGAAAACCAAACGGATCTGCATCTGCCCCACAAGGGCATTCCTCTATTGCTGACCCTGAGCAAACCCACAACCTCTTGTCCTCCTGCTCTTGCATCAGCTTGTTACAAGCCCCCGATTTCCAAAGTAGCATTTACCCCTGCCGCGGCTCACCAGGCATTTCACTTGTAATGATAAATACTCCCATGAATTAAACAGCGAGGAGCCAACTAATTCCGAACGCAGACGTTTAACCCGTAAATCCCGGTCGCCTTCATCGCCTGCCTAGTTAAACATGTTAGTGGGTGAGTGGATCAGTCGGGCCTTGGCCTGAAGCGTCACAGGAATCGGGGTCATTAGGCACCAGACTGATAAACATCACTGTGACATAATGTGGAAACACTCATCCCATTCATAGGTCTAATCACCCGCAAAAAACATCCTGCATGCCGTGCAAATCTCACACATATAAAACAAATTCCTTGCGGTTCGCGGGGGGATAGTGAGCCGCCATGGGGGGAAAAATGGCTGTTTAGTGAAATATCAGTCTCTGTCTTACAGGCCTCTTCTCACATCCACAGAGAGTTGAGAGTCTGGGTGAGATTAGCCGACTGGTGCCGTTGCGGCTTTGTCTTTGTCTACCCTCTACCCAAAAATATCATGTCAGGAAGTGGATCGTCTTTTCCCCCAGAGTAGAGTGATGACCCCGTCATCTTCCAAGTTCCTGCAGCTCTTTTTCCCCTCTTAAAAAACGGAGAGAAAAAGCTGCTGATTGTGTAACTGTCTTTCGCATGATCGCTGTTAGTTCAACCTATAGGACACAAATAACAAAATGTTTGAGTTTAAATGAGACGGTGGATGCCATTCCTGTTTTGAGAATGTGTGAATGTTTTCTGCGTAATCTCTTTTAGGCCTATTGGCCTGGACATAAATCACAACAGGAGTCTGGAACCCGAACGGAAACATGCAATAAATGTCGATGTTGGAAAAACATAAACTTGTTACCAATTAGTGTTAACTGTGCGCTCTGGCAAATGCAAGCCCTCATTATAATGACCGAAATCATTTGGTGCATGAACAGTGAAGCCAAAACATATTAAGTCGGCAGCACTGTGATAACCCTCGCTTGTTTTAAGTGGTAACTGTGCCAAGGCAGGCTTGTACACAACTTGAAACTGGCAGATACCAGTCGTATCGGTCTTCTGCTTGGATAAATATATTTAAACTCATTTCCCCTTGTAAGTCCAATGACGCAACTTTGTGGCTGTGATTACTTGAATGATATATCGCAGTGCTTTGAAGCTAAATGACATGAGGTCAATAAATGATAGACACTATTAAGAAAAGTGGATGATTAGGTTGTTTCAGTGTTATTGAATTTCCATCCATTTATTCGTTCTAAATGATTTATTCGCATAATACCAGCAGCGGAAGACATTTTCAGACCGCTGACTAAGATAAAAGAAGCACGGAACAGTTCAAAAATACTCAAAGTAAAGGTAAAACAAAAGGACTTGCATTGAAAATCATTCTTAAATATAAGTATTATAAGCTAAATGTGTACTTAATGTTTTCATTTGCAGTGTAAAGGCCTTTGTAAATGTAATAAAATTATAGTTTTGACAGTTTTGGATACACAAGAGAAGCATTTTAATGTTGTAGCTGGTGTAAATGGAACAAATCTTAAGTTCTATCAATACTGTGGGGTAGTTCAATCTTTAACAGTGATTTATGGGCCTGACATGAACTGACCACATGATTTGTTCGTAAAGATCTTAATAATGGCAATGTAGTGGTGTGAGAAGAAGAAGAAGAATCTTTATGTGACCACATATCATACAATGTACAACATGCATTTCACCCATCCTGAGGGAGCAGTGGGCAACTCCAGATCTTAGCCAGTGCCCTTTGGTCAAGGGTACAGATTGGAGAACCAACCTATTTGTGTATGTTTTGATGGTGGGAGAAGCAGGAGGAAATCAATGCAAGCACAGGGAGAGCATGCAAACTGCACAGAGAGGTCCTGCCCCAGCGGGGGTTGAACCTAGGACCCTCTGGCAGTGAGGAGGCACAACTGTGTCGCCATGTAAATAAAAATGTTCTTGGTCAAAAAAAATGTTGTTGAATATATGAAGTGCTTTTGTCTCTGATTGCATATTGTGTTCACTTATTTGTAGTGTGTGACTGTTGCATTTGGAAGTTGTCAAACAATGTTTTTGCTGCCATCTTCATCTGGCCGCTGTTGAAAAGAAGATTTTGATCTCAGTGGTTTTTACCATGGTTGAAGGAAGGATGTACACACTCAAATTTAGTTTGGGATATTGGGATGTGGGTACTCATTGATATACAATAAAAGTCAAATGCAGTGTGTCACATTATTTTCAGGGTCAAAAGAATATTCACAAAACACAAAATAAAAATTCAGATATGTCACAGAATAAACAACAAAAAAGTGAAACACTAAAATATTCATAACTAATTTTGAGAAGTGTTTGTAAACAGTCCAGCTTTTCGTTGTGAAATGTGCACTGTGAACATAACATGGAAACATTCAAGTACAGTACAAGTAAATGTTATTTTGGAAATGTAATTACTTCCCAGAATCAGCAGGAATGTGCGACAGGGTTTAAAATGCGTGCAACAGCACCACCTGCTGTCTGTTACGCGCTATTACAACTCGCAGCATGGAATTCAAATGCCTTTATAATATCAATAAAAATAAATAATTCCGTTTATACTTCCTCTAAAACAACAAAGCTTAATTTAAAGATTTTTTTGTGGTGAATAAAATACCCGGAAACTCTTTATTGTATGACTTCATGATGTTTTCAGAGTGAGTTGCGAATCTGCGGACCGGAAATGAAACACACGCTGTGACGCCGGCAGGAACCCATGTGTTTAACGTGAACTGGGGAAGAGCAAGACCTGAAGCAGCTAGCAGGGAGGTCTCAGTGTCTCTACAGCTTAGGAAAAACCCGACATAAACCTGCTTTTGCTTCATTACGCTTGAGGAAATCTTCCAACATGTCTTCGTTCAGGAAAGCGTTGAAATCCAAACAGAGAAACCACCATGAAAGATCTCAGGTGAGCATGTCAGTGTTGTGCTAGCTAGCTTGTTAGCTTGCTATCCTGTTGTGAGTTCCTCCTGTACAGTGACACTTTAGAGATGTTTACATACTATCACCAGCTCAATACGTTGCATGTTGTGTTCTTGTGACAATAAAAAAAATCATATTTAAAGTGTATATGTTGACTTATCTGTCTTATTTTGTTCGAACAGCCTGTTTTCAGGAAACATTTGGGATTGCTGGAGAAGAAGAAAGACTACAAACTTCGTGCAGAGTGAGTTGAAGACATGTGGATCCAAAATCATAAAATGTCAAACGGGTTGAGGAATCTTGTACTGAGCTTACCATTTCTGTTTGTGTGTTGTTTTTCAGTGACTACCACAAGAAACAAAACACTCTCGCTGCCCTGCGAAAGAAAGCTCTGGAGAAGAACCCAGATGAGTTTTACTTTAAAATGATCAGCTCTAAGCTGGAGGTGAGATTGTTGACGTCATCAGAGTAAAGAAAATGAAGTCAACCAAGCTGACACGATCTAAATACATAGTAGAATACTATAATACAATACACAATACTGTATGTTGACAGGATGGAGTTCACGTACCGAAAAAAGGCACCGCGGAGGTGGAGGTGACAGAGGAGCAGAAGAAAGTGATGAGGACGCAGGATATCAAATATGTGGAGATGAAGAGAGTCGCAGAGGCTAAGGTGAGTTTATTTTCCCTGTAATAGATCATGCACTGAGGAACTCTGGTGCCCGACGGTCTTAATTTAAGACAGAGAAAGGGCTTTATTCGCGCTGACAGCTGGATAATTCACCACAAAACATCTGACAGAAAAACGCTGATACCGATAGTCGGAAAATACTGAATATCGACCTCGATAATCAGTATACCCTTAGTTATTTGGTCTGTAAATTGTCAGAAAGTGTTAAAAAATGTGAATAGTTTTTTTCCCAAAATCCAAGATGACGCCCTAAAATGTGTTGTTTTGTCCAAAACCCAAAGATTTATTTGAAAATTCTTATTTGACAAGCTGGAACCAGAGAAGTTACACTTTTTTTTTATCATAAGACATTACTCAGACATATTAATTTATATTAAAATAGTTGGCTGTAGGTCTAATAGTTACAATTAAACAATTAATCATTTGTAGCGCTGTATCACACCAAAAATGCACTATTCACAACATGCACAAATTCTCAAATTGAGCAACAACACAACAAGGCTCAAAGACTCAAGGGAAGCAACGATAATGTAAAATAAATTCTGAATCTTGGTTTGCGGATATGACTTTTATGTGCACTTGTGTTTAAATGATCAAAGCTGTAATGATAACCTGGCTTCCCACAGAGAAATGAATCCTTTCTAAACGAAGCTGCAGTCGATGCCTTCAGTGATCTTTGTGTGTTCGTCTTTAACTTTCAGAAAATTGAGAGGCTGAAAGGAGAGCTCCATCTTCTGGATGCAGACGGCAAACAAAAAAACAAGCACACATTTTTTGTGGACTCCAGGAAAGAAGGTAAATATAACGTTCAGCAGATGGTTATATTGATGTGAACAGACAGTTAATATATGACGTGTGAAGCTTGTGGTTACGTTTTCCTCTGTCCCTTCAGTGCATTCATTTGACCTGGCGAGCCACCTGAAAACAGCTCCTGAGCTGGTGGACCGAGTGTACAACAGGCCGACTCTGGAAACTCTGGAGACCAAGACCATCCAGGGAACTGTAGAGCCTCGCAGTATGCTGGTCAGTCAGTGTAATGCATGACGATCACTATCATTTGTTAAGTGACCGTCCCGCCATTCGTATTGTGGTGACATGAAGGTTCAGTTTAAGATGCATTTCACTGATGGTTTTGTTTTCTCCTCACTTTGAACTGTAGAAAATGGCCAAGCAGCGGAAACACCAGTACAAGATCCTCTCCCAGAGGATCGACAGAGAAAAGAAAATGTTTGTAATCAGCCAGAAGATTCAGACCCGCAAAGACCTACAGGTGAGGAGGAGATGTTTTAATCACAATAAGCATGTTGGTTCTAGTTTTAAATGACTCGCAGTTGTTGTTTTTCTCGTATGAACTGTCACATTTTAAGATCTTTCCTTTTACTCTGTGCATCAGGATAAGAACAAGAAAGTGAAGGTAAAAAAGGAGACACCCAACGCTGCAGCTATCTACAAGTTTGAGCCCAAAAGGAAACGCTGAGAGGGGAGAAATCACCAGACTGGTGAAATAATGGACTTCTACATCAATCCATGATCCCACACGAGATCACTCTCCATCCCTGAAATATTGCTGCAGTTTTGCGGTTTTGTATATATTTATCTTTTTAGTTTCTTTCAAATAAAATCCAGAAGAACATTCAAATCATAACTTGTGGCTGACCTCTTTTTGAGACTGATTAAAAGTAATTTCGCATATTAATTGCCAATAGAGAGACTTACTAAATGGTATTAAGAGACAACGACTACTGAAAGAAGCCTCAGGCTGAATTTCAAGATGTTTGCACTCTGGTCAGCTGGGCTGCCAGTAGATTGTATTTTGGTGTTGTACCAGTAGGTGGCATTAGTGTTCCTTATCACAATAATTGGTAGCTGAAGTCTCATAAACATGCATAGCAAGAAGACAAAACTGTAAATCAGTTATTGGTATGAACCAACATCTAGACTCCAGAGTGTTGAGTTAAGTGTGGTTGTGCTCTGTCTTTGAGGGCGTCACTAGCAGCACTCTAGTTCAGTGTGTTGTGAGCTGAGGAGTTGAACTCTCATTCACATTTCAAGCCTGTTTGTCAGAGTTGGAGGAAATATCCTTCTCCTGTAAGTATTGATGCCACGCTGTAAAAAAAATATTCTGTTACAAGTAAAAGTCTAGCATTAAAACCATTACACAAGTCACGGTATGTCAGAAGAATCATGAAAATGTACTTTGGAGTATTAAAAGTGTAAGAAAAAATGACACTCTTACTGTTGTATTATTATATATTCTGTCATTAGTTAATTATTGCTCATGCATTCATGTAAAAGCAGGATATTACTGTTGCAGCAGGCTGAGGCAGAGCTCGTTTTCAACTCTCTAGAACTGCAACTAATGATTATGTTCATTTTGAATAATTCTGCTGAAAACAGTGACACCTTCACACTCAAAACCATTAAAACATTTTTAAAGAGCCATTTAAAAGAAAAGAAGGAAATCACATTGTAGGAGCTGGAAATAAAATGTTTTCACATTGAAAATAACAGAACGGTTTCAAATCATTTCAGCTGTACTTGTCAACACTGTTGGGTGGTTTAATTTGTAACCAAACCTATTTTATAACCTTGTTATATGTTTAGTGTGCAAAATCTTGTTTTTTTTCCAAAAGTAACTAGCAACTAAAGCTGTTAGCCTAATGTAGTGGAGTGAAATGTACAATATCTCCCTCTCAAATGTGGAGTAGAAGTATAAAGTGTCGTGAGATAAACAATATTGACACTTAAAGTGCAAATACTCGCATAAATGCAGTCTTTTACATTCCACCGCTGCCGGTCATAATGGATCACGACGCCCCTTCAAAGGCTTCTACAGAAAGCGGCTCAGAAATGCATTCTTCTTCCGCCAGAATTTAAAGGACGCTCTCATATCCTCAGTGTCCTGCAGCTCCGTGGCAAGCGTGTCCGTAATGTTGTATCACGTCAGAGCCATGTTAGTTAGATATTTGCCTCCACGTGGTTTATCAGTCACACAACAGAAGTCAGGCGACACAGGTTGCCAGTCTGTTGGTCATTTGAAGGCGACTTCCTGGTGATAAACTTGGAAATTCCTGACTGAGGATGAGATGATGAAGACACTGTCAGTGCAGATCTTACAGTCCAGAACCATCTTGTGCAACAGAGTTGCAGGTTCAGAGTCTTCAGAGCCCGTGAAGGACACACACCTTTGTTGCAGCCCCTTGACTTCGGATGCATTGTAAACCTCCAACACACTGTTTCACAGCAGGGTAGACGCAGCTGCAGCTAATAAAATTAATCTAGGTGTCAATTAACAAGCATTGGCAAGAACAATAGTATTGTCAATGCTCGCTCATTAGCTCACTTTAATCAAAATTACCCATTATTAATTTTATTAGCTGCAGCTGTGCGTATGCAAAAATACCTCTTGTTAAAAGGCTCCCTTGAGAGGTAAATGTAACAATTGTTATAGCCACGTCACTCTCCACAGCCTAATCTAATTCACCGAGTTATGTCGCTGATGTGATGCTGCCTGGCATTTTGTCACAGGTCATGTGAAATCTCTTTTTGTCAATAATGCACCCTTTTTGGAATAATTTTTCAATTAGCCCTTGACTAAAGCAAAACATGGCTCGTCTACATGAAGAGGTACAGTGCAGCACTACGCCATCAGTGTCTGATTCACGAAACAACCTTGTAAAAGAAAAAAACACTTGAATGCCACAATTCAGATGTTGGAATCCGCCACTAAATACATGGCCGCACAATCTTTTGTTGTCGTGCATTAACGCTAAGATGGCATAGAAGTTGCGCTGAACTGCAAGCACCGTCTCCCTGATTTTTAGCTGTACTGCTGCTACGTTTCAACCACAAACCCATTTTCTTAAATTTCATTCGTTAATAAAACTAGCTTCCTGCTCACGGTGAATAAACAGAGTCGTGAAAATGTAATTGCATTTGTTGCTTTCTTCCTCTTCTTCTCCTTGTTCTTCTTCTTCTACTCTTTCTTCTTCTGTGAGGTTTTCATACATTCACTTATCAACAGAATGTGAAGAAATAACAGTTTGATGTGACTTCCATGTATTGTGTTGCACAGATATCTCCTGAAGTTAGCATGCTAGCCTCAACCAGTCCAAAGGTCCGAGCTTCTAGCCTTGACCGCTAACTGCACGGCTAACTGAGCTACAGTTAGCAGAAGTTGGCAGTTATTCTTGTGATATGCCACCACCCTTTTTTTTAGAATGAATTCAAAATGCCAATTCTCGATTGCATTTGGAATACTGAATATAAAATGTGGTGTACTGCACTTATATTTACATGTTTTATAAACGTGTTATAGTCCAATTATTTTGGCTTTTAGCCGAATGATAGGTTGTTTAAAAGTAACATCTTAAAACAAATCTCACTCCAAAGTCAAACTTGGGGACACATACCCCTGTTTGAGAAACACCAAGATATCCTATTACTTATTAACCAAATCAATGCCCATGATCAAGTTCACAATATTGTTATTAGCCTGTTTTACAGAAACATTTGGACTTTTCATTGTAGGAAATGCAAACGCAAAGCGGCACATTAACAATGTCTTGCTCTGTTCAGGTGTTCAATACCATGACCCAGAAACTGAAGCAGCTGAATGGAATCAAGCCATCCTTCATTTTAATTAATTAACGCCTGTGCTTTTTCTACCGTGACATGTCAAAATGTCTTCCATGAGAAAGGCCCATGAGGACTGTCACCTCACGTGTCTTCCTCTAATCTTTTCCTGCTTTCACAAGACTCTCCAGCTCACACAGGTTTATGGTCTTTCGCTAATTAGGCTTCTCAGGAAGGTGTGCTGATCATTTTGGGCGCCATGGTGGAGCAGGGATTAGCTCAGATAGCTCGTTGTAAGATACCTGGTTTGACTTCCACCAAGGCCAACTCTTCTCCTGATCCTCCTGCCATCGTTCCTCACCAAGTCCCCCGTCCTGACGATCGCAGTCACGACGCTGTGAAATGTACTGAAGCACCATATTTCAGGATCCTTCTCTAGTTCTTTACAGCGCTGTCTTTCTCCGCCAAGCTCTCTCTGGCCACGTATGTGCACGTAGAGGGGACTAACAAACTGTATGTGCGGCTCCTCCAGCCGATGGTGTGAAATAGACTGAGGACCGGGCGCCAGGCAGCAGATCACAGTGACCCGGGTTTGATTGATCACTGTGGTGGCAGCAGCTTCATAAACAGGCCCCATCCATCAGCCTCTCCTGGGAGCCACTAGAGGGGAAGAGGGGAGAGAGGGAGCCAGGCAGAAATGTCACCGGGCGCAGTAAGAGGTAGAGGGGCTGGAAGAGAGAGGACCAGAGGCTTTGGCCCAAACACTGCTGACCAGAGCAAAGGTGAGCCAACAACCCCAGGATGGGCCAGAACGGGAAGAAGAGTGATGGTGGGTGTACGCTCGGAAAGGTTGGTCTCATTTAACAGCGGCGTAATTGCTGTAGAAATGTTGATGAGGAAAATGAAAATGAAACAAATGCGGCGAAACAGTTTCTGGAGGCATTTGTGGATCTGTGTGCCGCACAAGCACGCACAAGACCCGGCAAGGTCCTTCGGTGGCATTTCGGTGTTGACCATTCATGTCAGAGTGTTGTGCCCAGTAAAAAGAGTGATTGACGTCCTCCACCAACTCTCCTTCCCTCCTTCCTCACGCCTTCCTCCCACCCTCCCTGCCCTCCGCTACTGCGTCACACCGCTGGGAGAGCGTGCGTGCACCGGGACCCTCGGGCCCAGCATCCATAAGCGGAGGGGGTGGAGGTCGTAGAGGAGAGCCCAGGGGTCAAAACACTATGTGCGCAGTTCCGGGACCCCTATGTGGCTGCACGACCCGAGCACAGATGAGCCACTGTTCCTCCTCAAGCTCTCCTTTCATTCCCCCCCCCCAGCAACGGGACTCACTGCCGGGGTGCAGTGGCATGGCAGGGCTCACGGGTGGGCAGCGGGCGACCTTCTGATTTTAAAGATATAGACAGGCATTTCTCTATTGTCAAAAGCCTCGTAATTCATTTGACGACTCGCACAGGCCATCCTGCTCCCCCTGATAGTTAATGACCCTGGAGGTTCGCTAACCAATAGTCATTTTTTGGAATGAGGGGGTTAGAAGTGGAGTGCCATGTGGCAGTCACACAGCTGCAGGGTATGACATTGACCCCAATATATAGTAGCTGTTTGAGAGTGAAAGTGCAGCCTGGTTAAGAGGGGGTACAACACAATGGATCTTTGTTCTGCAAGTTTAGTTATAAAACATATTATGGCAAAACCTTCTACTTTAAATATGGGGGAGATGTTGTGATCAGTTATTTTGTGCTTATAAAGTCTGCATTTTAAATATATTTTCACTGGTCCGTTTTTTTTTTTTTTTAACAAACCCTGAGATACCGGTGAGTTTTCAATTGGACTTGTGAGAGATCTGGGAGAATTTAACAATTTCATTTTAAGACTAGCTCAAGGGACTTTCTTTTTTTGTTGATTATGGTGGCCTCTGTGGAGAAGAGGCGACGGTGGTGAAACAAAGTCAACCTTTATTAGTGGCCTACTGTACCACCAGACAACAGAGCAGCTTCTTTTTCCTCAGGCTGCGAGACTCCACAATTCATCCTCAGCACTTCGACACAAAACAGTTTTAATTACCTGATGACAGCTATTAATAATAACTATTTTAATTACACAGAAGTAGCCAATCCTCTTGCTGAAGGTCACATTTGTAAGTCATAACGAGGCATTAGTAGTAAACTGTGGATGTTTTATAACCAATTTAAAAGTTCAGTGTGTAGGATTAAATGGCATCTAGCAGCAAGGTTGAAGATCGCAACCAACTTAATATCCCTCACATCACCCTCCCTGGCAGTGGCTGCTTAGGACGTGAAAAAAGCAAAAGGCCTTCGCCCGAGCTGGTGTTTGGGTTATCCATTCTGGGCTACTCTAGAAAAATGGTGGACCCCTTGCAAGAGGCCCCACTCCCTCTGTAGCTATAAAAGGGATTAATATAGCCCCCTAAATCCTACACACTGGACCTTTAATGGGTCAGTTCACACAAATTACTTACTTACCGTGCATGTTATTTACCCAAACATAGATTTGTTTCTATTTGCTCTGAGTTTGGGATTTAAGCCGTTCCTACCGCTCTCTCTCGGAAAATGTACAGACCTCACTTTGAACTGTTTTTGTTGGAGCGACTTTCTTCTGGAGAAACAACCCAATCCAAACTGTTGACACTATGTGATGTATGATACACGTGAAAGTGACGTGGCCGTTACATTTTTAAAATGTGTTATTTCACTGCTTGCCTCATTTGGATTGGGGAATGTTTTATTGTAATTTTGGGTGAAAAAAGAAACTCATATTTTTTAAGCAATAACAGCTGATTTTTGCTGTGACATTTTCTCTCCCATTAGATGACGCAGAATGCAAATGAGTCCCCAAACCACCATCACCTCTCCGCATGGTTTTAACCTGGCACTTGATCCGTGCAAACCACAAGTGCTGCACCTCCACCCGCCTTGTTCCAGCAACACAGCTCTGCCCCGCTCCAAAGCTCGCGCACAGAGCCGAGGTTAAGGATGGTTAAGGACAATACTAATCGATCCCCCAATTACGGAGAGCTGGAGAGCGAGAGGTGGGGAGAAGAGAGAGGTAGCCTGGGGATTGAGCGTTGGGAGGGTGTCTCAGAATGCGAGGGTTGGGGGGATGAGAGGTAGTCTTTATCTTCGGATCCCTCTCTCCTTTAACTTGAAGCTGGGTGTCATGGGGCTTTTGAAGTAGTGGATAGAGAGGAGGGGACAGAGAGG